>CAUYRT010090774.1:0-31129 GCA_963574885.1 Lepilemur ruficaudatus | reverse complement strand
ATCCTTCTGCCTCAGCCTCCCGAGTAGCTGGGACTACAGGCATGCACCACCATGCCCGGCTCATTTTTTCTATATATTTTTAGTTGGCCAATTAATTTCTTTCTATTTTCAGTAGAGACGGGGTCTCACTCTTGCTCAGGCTGGTTTCGAATTCCTGACCTTGAGTGATCCTCCCGCCTCGGCCTCCCAGAGTGCTAGGATTACAGGCGTGAGCCACTGCGCCCGGCCCCAGAGAATATTCTTAACGGTTCAATTGTAGAATTCTGTCATATGGAATATTGATAAAATAAATTGCCTTTCAAATTGGATGGTGAAATTTTTGTTCTAGATTGGAATGATAGTTGTGCCAGAAATTGCTCTATGGAGTATTTATTTCTCTCCTCTATAAAGCAAGGAAGTCTCTTGGGGTTATAATGGTGCAAATGTTAGGTGCTGGGGAGGAGGGGCTATCACAGTGCGGGCAGAATGGCCTAGAGTCAAGAAAAAATAAATCTGTTTTGGAGTATGTAATAAACCCAGTTATTCCTCTGTAATTGACCATTGTCTGAAAGTTCTTTTGCTGGGAACATGGCCTGTTATCTTTAGCAGTATAGGTTGATTTTTAGACTAGAAAATAGTATAGTGAGAAGTATCATTATAAAATATTGAATCAGATATTCTCATAGGCACTATTAAGGTGACCAAAATATGTTATGGATTATGCTACACTGCTAGCAAAGAGGAAATTATAACAAGTAACTGCTTTTTTTTTTTTCTTAAGATGTCAGTAAACACAGACCCAGCTTGCCCTGAATAATTACCGCAGAGAGATGTGCACTGGTCTTTAACTGGTAGTTGTTTGTAATCAAGCAGCCTGAATCTTGCCTTGACATAAAGCAGGGGAAGTGGTTGGGACACAGACCTGTAATTAACAGCAGCAGGTGCTCATAATGGAATGCCAGGGAGATGTTTAAATGTGACTTTAGGAAAAACTTCAAGACTGTCAATTTAGATCAACAGGCATCTAAGTCAAAACTGACTTGAGAACAGTATTACTGGAATACTTTCTTGGCAACAAAGGAAAATGTAATCAATTCCTTTAATGAAAATTAACCCCTTCCTATATGCTCCTACATGCTATCAAGAAGTCTAAAATGAGACTGGAAGCCACTTTCTGAAAAGAGCTGATTTAACATTAGACTTTTTTCTTTTTTTTTCTTTTTTTTTCTTTTTTTTGGTGATGAAAAGGTTTATTTACGATGTAAGCAAAAAGCTTTGCTCTTTGTTTTAATAATCACAAATAAACTGAATGAATGACCCATTAGTTTCTCTTTGAAACTAATTTTCATGGCTTCAAAGGGCCCCAAATCTTGATTTCCTGATAGTATATAACCACAAATCGTTGTTGTTTACGGCTGCACAAAAATTCACTTTTGTGATAGCGTTTCTCAATTTTCACCTTTTTCTAAAAGACATAAAACTGTATCCTTTCTAAGCAGAACTTATAAAGAATAACGAACCCTCTTATAAAGTACTGTCTACACAATAAAAGCTCGTAATCAAGTTATAAAAGAAATGTTAAACGTTGCTGGATGATATCAGTTTCTACTTTTAGAAATGCCCTTAGCTAAGCTATTTTGATAGTGCAGTGTATTTCAATATTTTTATTTTCTCTTAAATTGTGCACCCCGGTGGTTTATATTAACTTACAAGAAATTCTATTGTATAAAGCAGAAGTAGACTAAAGAAAACCAACAAAACATAATTGTCTTGGTAGTTTTTTTGCATTTTTAAATGAAGAATTTTATTTTTCCTTTTCTTTCTTTTGCAAGTAAGGATACATTTTGGTTTTTATTTTGTGGAAGTGAGAGAGCCCCATGGAACTGAACCCCTCCTGATGGAGAGAGGAGTCGTGATACGTCTGTACGACCCCCTTCATTCGCAGATGCGCTGAGCACGTATTTTGGGGAATATTTGTTTTCTTGCCTTAATGCTAACCATGTATTCATCACGATGAAAACCAGTGGAGAAGTCGATCATTCACTGCGCTCGCCAGAAATGCCTTCAGTTCCCACCGTAGTTATATGTTAAAATCTTGCCCCGCTTAAAAGACAGACACAGAATTTATTCTGGAAATTTACCAGGAAAGACCAGCCCTCAAAAATGTGAAGGAAAAAGACCTCTGTAGCTAAATTAAAATAAACTGAAGTCACGCTTGAGGCATTAGGCTTAAGATAACTCCATCTAAAAGTATCTATGTGAGTTTCACGGGGTCACAGTTCTTGTTCAAAACGGACACCAAATGTGGATGAGATATTTAAGAATTATCTAAAAACATATCAATTAAAAAGGGGGTAATATTTCTATGATTTATAATTTATCTGTATATATTGACTTGTTTGGAATTCTTTTTCTTTATGATTGTCAAGTAAATCAAACTGAAGCCTGAGGTTAGGCCCACAGTGTACATAGGTGTAACAAAGTATCCAAGTAATTGACCGAATTCTCACTAGTGCAATTTTAAATTCACATGGGGATAAAATGTAACTAAAAGTATAGCTGCAGAAGTTAGAATGTATCTTATTTAACAGATAGTATATTCTCTTGTTAAGAGGACTAAATATTACAGATAAGATATATAAGACCACAAGATGACATGAGAAAAATGAATTAAAGTATTTCGGAAGTGATAAAGGGAAAGATAAGTGTGGTTTGGTGCTAGAACTTTCTGCTGGGATAAACTCTTACCTGATTTTGAGACGGGAATAAAACATCTTTTGTAGCTTTTAGTGTGGACGGTTCTCACTTAACTCAGAGAGGCTATTGGAAATGTTTGGTTACAGCTGTGCACTAATATTCTCTTCACCTCTTTTTCTTCTTTCAATTTTGGGAACATTTCTTCCCTCGGGCTTCTATTAACAGCTCTTGTCTTTACCTTGAAGTGAGGTCTCTGATTTCTTGAGTCGCTCTCTGCCTTGGTTCTCCCAGGTTCTGCTACCTATCTGTAGTGCAAAATGAGTCTCCAATCCAAATGGAGCTGTTTTATTACATACTCTGTAGCTAAGCCACTTCACGCCAGACATTACCGCATCTCTCAGCAACAGAGTTTTGAGTTTGTCAAGTTGTGCAGGTTTGTTGTCTCCTTTTAAAAGTTTTACCTCCTTTAATACTTGTTTGGATTTTGAGTAATGGTCTCCTTGGTGCTCTGATGTTTATAAAATGATGTCAGCACTTGAAGGTAGAGAGTGGCGATGTTAGATATTTCTCCTTCTCTTTTAAGGCTATAAAGAAGGAGAGAGACCTAGCGCACGGATCTCCATGGGTGGGAAAGTGGATAGAGTTAAGCATCAGCAGCCTGGAGAGCTACTTCAAAGTCAACTGTAGAAACTTCTCTAATTAACTAAAATTCTTCAGGAAAGTTTCAGTGGAAAGGACCAGAGAGATTTGTGTCAACGATTCTGAAACTCAGGTTTTTAAATTCCAAACAGAAGAATGTTTTTGCCTAACGGTTTTCACAGATCAGTTTCAAAATATAAACAGGTAGTTAATTGAAAGATAATTTTACACTTGATCATGTAATAGTTTTCAGAGCTATCGTTTCTTGACTCTTTAGTCCTTCCTTTAGTAAAAGTTTTTTAACTTTTTCTTATGCCTTTTGTCATTTGGAAAGACGAGGAGTATTGCGAGGGTAAACAGTGTATAGGATGCCAATGAATATTTCTGAGGCGCTGGCTTTTTCCAGTTTTAGAAATGTGAGTGTCAAAAGCAAAACTGTGGGAAGAATGTGGGAGAAAAGTGTAAAGTGATTTTGCAGTTTAGTGTCGCAAATGCTTGTTGTGGCCTCTCAAGTTTCTCAATTGATTGGATTAAAAAATATGTGTAAAGAAACTTAATATTTTAGATTAATAAGAAAATCACCCCACATTCTCTCAAATAAAGTCTACATAATTCTTGACAAATTTTATTCACTTTTTTCATTTGGTACACTAATTATGTCTATAAAAATAAACAATTCATTTTTCCTGAAATATATGAAAATAATAATCACAAAGGCAATTATGAATTTCTTACTGTGTTAAATAGCTACACATAAAAATATGTATTGATGTTAATATCTGTGTAGGATACCTACTTGAAGATCATGGAGAAAGTATTTTAAAAAAACCCAAGTTTGCAGAACTTACCCACGTAAGAACCAGGAATCTTTCTCTTGACTTTATCAACTCAGTTTGGTAACACTGACCAGAAGCCCTAATTTGCAGTTATATGTCTTGTGATTTAAAGTGAGTTAACTTGTTATTTCTCAATAAATGCAATGTATTGAGTATGATGTATAAAATAATGTCAAAGGCAGGAAAAATATTTAAGAAATCCTAAGTGGAGTAAAATTTTGAAAATAATGATATATTTTGTATACTAATGTGTGTGTGTGATGTGTGTTTTTACCATTACTAAAATATTTAGAATTGAAATTGACCACGTTGCTTGAGTTGAGTTCACTTTTTCTCATCTGATTTTAAAAATAACTAGTTTGGGGATTTTCATTCTTAGGGGGTTTTGCAAATAAGGGTCAGTGCATACGTATATAAGAGAATTCATTTACAGAGCTTTTACCATATTGACACTTGACTTGAAACTTTGTCCTAAAAACACTATAATAACATGCTTGTACTAAAGGCATGTTTTGGTTTGTATCATTGATTTTTTTTTTTGTCCTGTATTTCCTTTTAACAAAACTAAAATTCAACTGTCAGCTAATATTATTCATAAATAAATTAGTACAAAAAATTGTTCTTTTGTGTTTTTGTCGTTAGTTTGTAATGTTGGTAGCATAACTATGTTGGCATCATTTTCTAATCCGAAATGAGTAGTTTGAAAGCAACACAGAGCAGACCTGATACTGTGAGAACATATTTTAAATTTAGACAATGAGAGGGCCATTTAGGGAGAGGGCCATTTAGGGCCCATATTTAGCTTTTTTTTTCTTTTTACTTGAGTTAAATTATTATATAGTGTTTAGAATATAGTTCTTCTGTGGTGATTATTTAAATAGCTTGGGCTTTTAATTATGCTTTTAATACAAACTTAATAATTATTTTAACCTATTTCTGACCATTTTTCATTTTTAAAAAGTTTTGTTACTGCTTAACAAACATAAAGTATCACTTGACTAAAATTTGTGTGGAAGTATATTTATACTTTGTAGGTAAATTTCTTTCTTTTTTTTTTTTAGCATTTTCTTTATCAGTTTCAATCTTACCATTGAACCTACACGTCTGTCTATCTGCAGTGTGTTTCATGAAGCGCTAGATGTACTATAGTGGCCCAGAAGTAGGGGACCATATAATTTATTGCATAAATTGGGTCATTTTTGTGTATGAAAAGAAAGCTACTAATAATTATTCGTCCACAACAGTATAAAGTGGGATTGTCCTGGGTAAACAAGACAGATAGTCACCCCAACAAGATACCATAAGGTCGTGTGATATCCTCTTAATCACTAGGCGAAAAAGTTAGATCATGCTCACAGTGGTTTTGGAATTAGATATACTGCTTTTGATGTCCTTGAAAAGTTATTGCCCTTTCATGAAGTTGGTGAAAATAATTGGTTAGCCAGAACTGTTACCTTCATGCCCATGGCAAATAACAGAGTGTGCACCTTGTCTTTCGTTAAGACTATTTGAATATTTTTTTATTAAACATATCATAGAAAGTAAAATAGTTTGCTTCCAATGGCAGTATTTTTTTTAAAGGCATAGAAACCAAGATTTGTTAAAACACCACCATCACCACCACCAACAACAACCTAGAATATGTTTTGCCAGCGTTGATCTTGCCCCCTTTTCTCTTGTTTTTGTTCTATGTCATTCCGCCACTGGGAAATGTAACCAAATGACCATCCCCTTTGAGTAGAGTAGCTACGCAACTTAATAAAAGAACACAAAATAGAGAAGAGAACCTTGACAGTAACCTTCTGTAAGTTTGTCTTTATTGATTTCTACTTCAGAGCATATTGAATTTAGCTGAATAAGCCAAAACAGATTTCTGGGCTGAAAAGAAGCAATACTTCCCAACAAGTCTCTTGGACCTCAGCAAGATATATTAGTCATATATGTCTTTGTTTTTAGAAATAGTCTTAGCACATTGATATGAAAATTTTCCTATAGTTATTTTTTTTTTAAAGAAGTACCATCTTAGGTGAGAATTTGGGGTTACACATTTTGAGTTACGTGTGTTTTGCGTCTTTTTATCGTGTGGAATTTACGAAAGTCATTGGATTAAAATTTTCTGGAATGAAAAACGCAAGAATAAATAATGATTGAATAAAAAGAATGAATAATGATTAAATACCCATAGTCATGAGTTTCGAAACATAGTTCTGCAAGATTATAAGAGGATAAGGTTGGAATTTTTGCTCAAGAAGAATTATAGCAGATCTAATTTACTTTAGTACTTGAGCATTCCTAGGTATTTTAGGAAGAAGAACAAACTTGGGGAAAAACAATTAGTTCTATTTATTCAGTTAGAACTAATGCATCAGGCCAGGAACACAGGGGCGGGCATTCTCAAAATTGCTGCTCTTATGTATGTTCAACTTCCTTTTGGCATTTGAGCTTCCAAATGTATTCCATCAACTCCGTGTGCAATGTTTCTTTTTCTGACAGGCGCATGTGGAGGGAAGGCTTTCTCTCATTCAGCCAGGCTTCAGTGACCCACTAATTTGGCATCATTTTTTAAAAAAAAAAAAGAACACCCGAGAAACTGAAACCCAGATGGGGAACTGAATTGCCTTGTGTTCAGAAACTTGACCTACCCAGAACATATATTTTACAGATGAGGAAACAGACCCCCAGAGAGCCCAGAGTTCACACAGGTGTTAATGGAGAACTGGGGCTACAACTCATGTCCCCTGGCTCCTGGTTCCAGCTGCTTTCCACCACGCAGTACTCCATCTTCGGCTGTGGTCCCTTGCAGATTTATGTCGCATGCCTCCGAGTCTTACTCTTCTTGGCAAACCTGGCGATCACAAGCTCCGGTGCCTACTGAGACCGGTGAGGTTGCATGAGGAAGTGGGCTCAGTGTGGGACAACAGATACTGCTGGGAATCGTGGCAAGCTGCAGCGCACACGGCCTGTCTTACACAGAAGGCTGCAGGTTCTCGCCGCAGTACTATGGGTCCAATATGGTGGCAGCTTCCAGTTCTTCAAGAAAAGCCAGATCTCGGTTTCTATTCGAAATTTCTTGTGCGAAGCAGTCCAGAGAAAGCATGAATGCAGGTAGATGGTTGCCAGCTGCTTGCCAGATTGCAGCCTCCGCTTACATGCATGTTTCTCATCTCCCTAACAACAGCAGTAAAAATTGCCCCTGTTGCATGAAACATGCAAGGTGCTATTTCTGTGTTACCCTTTTAGTCCTCGCAACAACCCAGAGAGAAGTGTCAGAGTTGAAGAAACCGAGGCTCTACCAATTGGAAGTCGTTTGCCAAAGTCAACCGGCTAAATGCAGGGCTAGGATTGAAGCCCACACCTGTCTGATCCCACCACTTTTAATCTTACCCGACACCCCTGAGCCTCCCTGTGGTTCAGCCATTGCTGGTTGAATTAAAGCTACTGGTGCATCTATAGAGTTTTCCAAAGTCCATTTCAATTCAGGTTTTTTTTAAACACGTGTTGAATCACCACTATGTAAAAAGCATTGTGTGACCTAAAGATGAAGAGTAACATTGCATAAAACATGATATTTGGCCTGGGGAACAAGCCAGGTATATAAACTAATAATTATTTTAAGTGTGGACCATGATACTTTCTAGAATTTACATCATATCTCAAGTATAATACACTTTTGACTGCTTGTTTAGTTGGCTGCTAGCTGAGTGGACGTATATTTCTTCTCATTTTTCTTCTGGAAAAAAAATCAGTAAATTACTTGTACACTTTTAATAGAGAAGAAATTAAGGCTTTTAATTTTTTTTTTATAATATTAGGGGGTTCATAGTGTTGACTATTTATTGATTCCTGAAAGTAACATTGTTTCAATTTGATTTGATGTTTTTCCAAATTAGAACTCTAAGTGACTCTGTGTATATATGATTTTTTATTGTACATCATTTTAACTGCAACTATGAAATTATTTTCTTATTAGTTATCTTGTTCTTTCACCATCGAATACAGCAGCATCCTTGTCCCTTTAGTGAGAGTAGAATGAGTTTTTGAAAATTAATTTCTAGTACCGTATTGGTGTTTTATTTCTCTTTTCTCTCTCCGTACAGCATAGCCATGCATTCTTTCACAAGCTAGGCGCCTGATCAATTGCACGGGCACATTTCATTCCGACTACAGCCGTAACTTTACGTCTGTCCTAACGTCTGCTTCTGCTGCATGCAGAGATGATCAGTTATGTCAAAGGAAAGGTGACGGGAAATCCCTGAGGGAAGGGGACGGCAGCGTTTGCTGTCCCTTCCCCGTCCTGATCCCCTTTGCTGGCCCAGTGCACGCGTCCCCCAGCTGCTCTGGTGTTGGCTGCTAAAGGCTCACAGCTGCCTCCTTCTCTCTTCCCCCAAGAACTGCCTTTGGCCCCACCAGGAGCTGCCTTGCCTGGTAGCTTTGCACAAGGTGAGAACAATTTCGCGGGGCAGTTCATGCTCCCAACGCTCCCGTCCAGAGGCTTCTTGGTAAGGCTGGCCTTGGCTCTGGCTCCTCCTCTGTCCGATCCTCACCTCCAGTCCCTTCTCCTGAGGGCGTCCCTCTGTCTAGCTCGTCTTTTAGGGGACCCAGGCAAATAAAGACACCAGCGCATGCATCTGCGTTGCTGAAACACACACGTAATTGGCCAGAAAATGGGCCTCCAGTTGCGGGGCCGTTTCATCCCTTGTTCCTTTCTCTGCTCCCTGGTTTTGTGCAAAACCAGAAACTATAGAAGACTTTGGCATCTTTGAGTAGAACAGTTATGAGAACATACGGCTTGAAATACAGGCCATTCTCTCCAGCAGTTTCTAACGCAGATAAAAATCCACTCTTAGGAGAAAAAGAAAAAAGAGGTTAAAGTTAAAATTACTGTAGTGATTGCAAGAATTCTGCTGGGGATACAATGGCCCTTTGTACTGAGGTTAATGGTGATAAGAGAATCCACTGTGATTTTGGAGGTTGATTCTCAACTTTGAAAGTCTAATTAGAAATTCAGGACACTTTCTTTTCTCCATAGATGATTTTTAAAAATTAGCTTTTGGGCGGTAGTTTGTTTCTGATATTAACTTTTTCAAAATGAGTAAATTGTCAAAATTTTAATAGAATGCACTCTTTCCTCTTTCTCCCCCGTCCTCCCCCGGTTCTTTCCTTTGGCCCTCGCGTCTCCGTGCACACACGTGCATGCTTTTACTTCCCTGTCTTCTTCCGTAATGGCCTTCATCCAGCCTGGTCTATAGTTATTGAAAGAAATATCAGCATTGCACGTTAAAAATGATTATGCAAAACTCCTGGCTGTTTGTAGGGTACCAATACGTGAACTATTGTGATTTTCTTCTTGCTGTTTTTAATTCTTTTATAGAAAAGGTATTCTCCAAACACTGTTTTGTATATACTGTATAATTTATTTTTTTCTTTATTGAAGTGTAATTTACATATCATGCCTTTACTCCATTTTAAGTGTACAATTAAATGGTTATTAGAAAATTTACCAAGTTGTACAGCTATTCACATGAATCAGTTTTAGGAGATTTCCTTCCCCCTATTGAGACCCCTAATTCCCTTCCCCAACTACATTTCAAGCATGCCCCTCCCCTCCACAGTGCTCACCGCATCCCTCAGATGTGGGTCTACCCCCTACCCCCCAATCCCTGGGGGACACCACCACTATTTGAGCACCGTAGTGTTAATCAGTCAGTA
The DNA here is from genome assembly GCA_963574885.1 of Lepilemur ruficaudatus. Lineage (NCBI taxonomy): Eukaryota > Metazoa > Chordata > Mammalia > Primates > Lepilemuridae > Lepilemur > Lepilemur ruficaudatus. The sequence goes on along the minus strand of CAUYRT010090774.1, from coordinate 21,269 downwards.
CCAATTTGATGGCGAGTACATGTGCACTGTATAATTTAATATATGGAAATCAAATATATGGACTACACCTCTAAACAGTGTTTACATAGTGCCTTTTTTCACATGCAGCCGTTCAGCCAGGGACTGACTTGTAGGTCATCTTGGAAAATTGAATATGATTCACTATCTATAATCACATTAATCCAGAAATAAAGTATTAGAAGAAATCTGGTCACTTTTTTAAGTCAGAAAGAAAAGAAATGCACACTCTGGACATCTATTTTCAGTTTGACGTTCATTAAGTTTAATTACACCATTTGTAACTGTGGGTTTTCTCATTCACCAAGCCAAGAGCAAATTGAGTGATAAACTTAAATAGAAAATGATGTTGACTTTTTCACAATTTCACTCATTTTTATTTTCCCTTGCCTTCTGTGATACACAGAAGTAGATGTGAACTTTTAAAACTACATGATTCGTTCTTTCTAGAGCGCACATTTTTAAGCAAGTATTTTGGAAAGTTTATGAAGATCTACATACTTTTCTAGTATTTTTCCCATGGATGTTTGCTATGGACTCAATGGTGATATCCCTCCTATTTAGATGGAAGTATTTATATCAGAGTTCATATATAAACTTATATTTTTACCATTATGCATTTTGCAGTTGGTCACATTGATATAACCTGAACAAATGCAATGAGTCAATCGATCATAAAAACTCAAAAACTTCAGTTTTATTCTTGACTTATATTTAAATCTTACTTGAGATAGTCTCCATCGTTTCAAATTAATTGGATTATCATGGAACAACGATACCACACAACATCGAAATACCTACAAATGTATTTTATGTTCCGTGTGTGTAGACAGTGTGATCTGTAGAGATCTGGAGATCTTTCTAGGTTGGGTATTTAGAGACTTGATAAGTTCTGTGACTTTGGGGAAGTTATTTTACCTTTTGGGAGTTTAAATTTCTTCATCTCCAAGTTTTTAGAAAGTTGATAGAGATTCCTGTATTCATCATCTTATCTGAAAGGCTAAGAATCCATCTTGGCAAGGCTCATAGGGCAGTTTTGTGTAATTCCAAATGGTTCAGGCACTGGCGATGTCTGAGTTAATGACCCTTCAGGGAGGACAGCTTCTTCACTCTGAACTCGGCATGTTCCAAAACCTCTTTATAAATCGCCTCTGTTAAAGATGCAGGCATTTGCAGTTACGCAAGACAAAAATACCTTCGGCTATGTTTGCAATTTAGGTTTGAAGGTAAGTAGGGCAGACAGTGGAAGAAATGGAAAATCCATAAAAAGTCTTCCCTTTCTGTCCCCTTACGCACTCTGAGCAATTAAAACGCATTTAATGAATACTCCCCCAATTAATCCCATCCCTCGTATCGACATAGGAAATTGTTTGCTGTAGGCTGATTTTACTTTAGTCCAATGAGTTCCAGTCAAAATGTTAGCATGTGGAGGAGGAAAGATTTTTTAAAAATAGAGTGTGTGCGTGTGTGTTTATGTTTGCTTTTTTATTGACGCTTTCTGATTTAGTAAGTGATACAGTATTTTGGGCCATTGGGCATGAGTAATGGTGATACTAGTGATGATGAAATAATCTCAGGTCCATTTTCTGGTGTAAAGGGGGAATATCATTTAATCGCTCTGGAATGATCAGGATAGTGGTGGCCTGAAAGGAGATCTCTGGTTTCTTCCTCCAAATGGATTCTTATTCCTCTGGAGCTTTCTAGGTCATGTTGGCCTTGCCTTAACAGCCAGGCACCCCGTCCGACTGCTCAGAGACATTCGGGTGTCAATTACTCAAAATTTACTCTCTCAATTTTTTCCTTAAACCAGTTGCTTACAGTTCAGCAGTCTACCAAAGCATCGTAATAAAAATTCTCTTTTGCCTCTATGTCCTGAAGCTACATTTCCCAGACGTTGATTTCACTTTGAAGCAATGTTTCCCAAAGTGTGTTCCATGGAACACTAGTCCCAAAGATAATCCAAGATAGTTCATAGGAAATAGAAAATGGAGCTCACTCTCTCTCTCTCAGCTTCCAAATGAATTTTAAATAAGACACTTTGGGACATATAATTTTAAACCAATCCCTCTCATTCCCTAGCACCAAGGCACCCAACTTAGCATATTTTTCATTACAGCCTCCTATAAAAATATTGTGTAAGCTTACTTACGAGGGCTTAAATCTTAAGAAAGCAACCTCTCATCAAAGGGATATTAATATCTTATTTAATCATACTTTGAACTCAAGTAAACCTCACACAAAGTAGATCTTGCTTGATGGCTTTTCTATAAATGAAATAAAAATATATTTCTTAAAGATTCAATGTCCACAAAGCACTTTTTAAAGTGAAATGATTCTGCTGCCCATTGAAAATGGTAGATAAATCTCTTCCAAGATGAGCCACTGCGGTTGCCATTAATTTCCTAGGTTGCCTTCTGTATTTATCTACCTGACATTAGGTCTTCATATAGTTTTCTCTATAAATGTACGTATTTAAAATCATTTTTAAAAATATTTTGACTATATTTTTTAGCATAATTACTACATCAGGCTTTTTCATGTATGTTATAAAGAGTTTAAATCTTATCGCATATGGAATTTTGTCTTCAGTCACTTCTTTACGTTACTCAATTCACAAATAAATGGAGTGTTGCCAGAAGAAAGAGATCAAGGATCATCTTCTTGTTCAGTATAAATACTGCGTGCTAGATATCTTGTGATTTATTTGGAGTGAGAAAATGGGCCTTGTTTTTTCAGACACTGTTCCCCGTGACACGTAGGCCAAACATAAAGGAGGCTGCCTACCCTCGGTCCTGGAAATCTGGTGGGCCGAAGTCTTCTCTCCGGTGCTTTATCAGTTCTTGGACAAGGACTGCAGGGTTATGTTGAGTAACACGTTCACTATCTCGGTCTTTTCCCCTCATTAAGGGGGAAAAAAAAACATTCTGCCATAATGTGATCCATGATTAGAGTTAATGCAGTCGCTAACGTCTCCCGGATGTTTTAACGTCACTCACGTCCCTAGCAGAGTTTATAAATGCGACTTGTCTGCTGGTTTATTCTTTTTCGGAGCGAACATTATCTTTCTGCTGGAGGAAAAAAAAATTAAATCTGGGACTCAGTGAGTTACTTAACATAATTTACAGTATGTTTAGAAACAGTGCTAAAATGCAGAGTATGTAATCAATGGCATATTCTCATAAAGAATTCATTTGCATTTCGTAACAGAAATGTGATCATGCCAAAATGACCAGATGTCTCTTCTTAATGGTATCTTTTTTTTTTATATATACACTGTGCCCGAATTCCAACTTTTCATGTCCATAAAATATTTTCTTTTTTCAATACAGGGATGGAAATGCATAAATCCATCCAGGAAGAGTATATTATATCCTTGTGGTGTTGGGTGACTAGTTTAATTCTAAAAATTGTCATCTTTATCATGATGTTTTTAGGAGGACATCAATATGATTATCCTTTTTTGTTTTGTTTCAAGTTTCTCGGTCACTTTATAGTTTTCTGTGCATGTGTGTTTAATGATACAGCTTGAACACCCTCTTTTTCCTTTTATCATGTGTTCTGGGCTCCCAGCCTCAGGTAGGTCAGATATTTATTTATACACAGTAAGCATTACTCCAGTGTAATGTAACTGGGGCTTAGAAATCCCCTCCTTCACAGAGGAAGACATAAATGAACAACAAAATGAAGACGATACACATTTCAAAGAAGTAAGATGGTGTTTGGAGGAAGCAGGAATTTTCTGAGTTGGGTTTTAAAGACTGAGATAACTGGAACTTGCATTTGAATAATACTTTAATTTTTTTATTGTTGTTAACAGTTATCTAGCTTTACAATTTATAAAGCAAGGTCCTTTACGATCAGTCTTGGAGCAAAAGCAATAGATACTGATATTATCGCCCCATTTACAGAAGAGAAAACTAATGGGTGAGTGAGGGAGCCCTGAGCCCAACTCTTCCCCTTCTGAACTCTTTCCTGACTTCCTGCTGCCTCTATGCTGGGGACTTGGTTTCTCTTCCCACGGTGCTCTCCCTGTGTGTGTGCTGCAAGAGACACAGTCGCTTGGCACTCGCTCTAGGTCCTTTAGGGCACGCAGGAAGTGTCATTCCAAGAAGAGATTTTGAAACGCGTGGTCGAGATGAAGCCTTCTGTTGCCTGGCTCTCCAAGATGACAAACACCAGATGCGGACGTTGATGGAACGGCGATTATCCGGGCTGATGAGCGTGTTACTTTGATTACAAGAGCAGTGGGCTTAAAGGCAAGGCCTGGGAAAGCTTTGGGAGCAGCGGGAGATTTTTCAGATCCGTTATATTCCCTCTACTTTCAAAGCTCCTGTGCCCACTCTTCAGAGGGCAGCTGCCCACCTACGCCAGCTTTCGCCCCGCACGAGCTGAACGTCCCTAAAAACAAGTCATTTGGTATTCAGGATCTGAAAAATCAGCCCAGTTTCCAGCAGTTTCAGTAAAACTTGGGGTCCTGCGTGTTTTTACTCGTCACCAGGTACTCTGCACCCATAGTATGCTTTGGTGGAAGGAATGAAGGATATTAAAAACCACAGAATGTTCTGTGCCGGTCAATACTGCTTTCATTTGCTTAACATTCAGAACCTCCAGTCCAGAGTGCCCGATCAAGAATTTTCTGGGAGGAGTCTTATATTGATTGGGTCAAATCAAGATGCCATATTTTAGTCAAATATCAAACATGTGCTAACTTTAATTACACTTTAATCCAAATAAAATAATGCACTATAACAGAATTATATTTTAAGGATTCAATTTGAAAATGTAAGAAAACATTATTACCATAGTATTTAGGATAAAAACAATGACTTTTCTGCATGTGATCCGGTACAAAAGCATACACAGTAAAGGCACTGAAATTTTTACTTGTCCAATTTAGATTGTTTAGGAGTTTTAATATAAAATTTAATATATTCATGCATACATGCATAGAATTAATATATGTAGACATGCCACATCATTCAGGGATTGTTTGGTTAATGTTTACAGATATTTTGTAACATCTATATGCACTCTATAGACTGCCAAGTTTCACTTGGCCTAAAACCACGATACAGCCCTAGAATAGGAAAATATGATCTCTATTAGTAAGAATTGCTGAAATTGATTTTTCCATGTGTGCCAAAATTGACCTTTCTTTTTAAGAAGTATTATTTCAAATAAAGTCCTGTGTTAGGTTAGATGTGTTAGATGTTTTTTTCCCTTAGATCTCTTAGGTCTATGTTGAACATCTTTTGACTGTTGACTGTGCCTAGCGGATGATTACAGTTACTTAACTGCATGCTTCATGCTTCATGTTCACTGCTTTCTCTCTCACCAAGGAAAATTTTAGATGCTTTCAATTATCCCTTTTACTCAGTTATCAAATCTTAGGCTCACTGAGGAAAACTTACTATGTTAAGCACAAATGCCTTATTTTAAATGACAAGTTATTCAGTACTCTGAGAATTCCGTCCTTGGGATTCTGTTCAGACTCTAAAGCTGTGCAGATTCAATTCTGTCTGTATTTACCTACCAGGTGTTTAAATTTGGACAGGACCCTTAACATTCTGAGCCTCAGTTTGCCCATCTGTAAAACAGAGGCAATAACACCTTACTCCAAAAACTCTTGTGATGATTTATTGGTAAGACATAGGTGAAAGTAGCATGTTCTATAATTAAGAGCTGGATCACAATTAGTAAATTACATGTATACTAGTAGAAGCATATATTGTACTTGTACAGTATATGCTTGGTGTTATATATAGTTGCATCTATATGCTATATATAGATGCATATATATTTGCTTGATTCTATTTCTCGGTTTTCCATGTTAGATATATAAAGCACATGTAAAACAGTTGACTTCTTTCCTGTTATTTATGTATCATAAATAATCTAGTTCTTCTATGGAGATTAGATACATATAAGATCCTATGTTATGGAAATGGGGAAATAGCAAGGAACTTTTCATCATTCATATTTATTCATTCAGTAGATATTTATTAAGTCCTTACTGTTTGCCTGGCACCCTTCCCTATGTCTAAAGATCCAGTGTAAATAAAACCTATGTGTGGTCGCTGCCCTCTTAGAATGCGCAGCCTAGTGTAAGAGAGAAACAGTGAAGAATGATATAGAAAATTATTTTACTGCAACTGTGATAAGTACTTTGAAGTACTTTGAAGGATAAGTACTCAGAGAAGATTGTTTGAGCTCTGGAAGCTTTGTAAGAATTGGGGCCAATAGAACCGTAAAGTTTTGTAAATTAGTCAAAGCATACTGAGGTCACACATATTTCTTAAATGCCTGGATTTATTTTATGTTTATACTTAGTGGAGGAGCACCAGTTTTTCTCTGGTCTTCCCTTGATTTAGATACACGAACTACTAATCGCATTACTTCTTACCTGGTCAAGCTGATGTATAGCAGATTTACTCTTGGGTTGTTATTTACTAACTGATAATTTTTGAACAGTTTTCTTGTTTAAACCCATCTGGCAAAAGAGACCATAGAAGAATGAAGAAAATTCTCCTGGGAATGACAAAACTGGTTATTCTCAGAAAGCTGCTTTGAGAAACAGGGCATATATTTGTGGCTAATTTAGCAAATTTGATATTGATTCTGAAGTATACCATCTGCCCGGAGCATGGGATAGCACATATTTTATATAACCCACAATTATTCAAGTGATAGGCTTTAAAATCCAAAAAAAAAGTTCAGTAAAACAATTTATTAAGTTCTAAAATTAAAATCCATGTAGTCACAAAACAAATGAAGTTTCCAAAAAAGCTCAACATACATTTAAGAGGTTTGTCATGATGGTTGATGATACATGAGTGTCCAAGAAAAATATACTTAACTTTGAATTTTCAAACTTCCAGAACATTCCAGAGGTACTTGCCAAGCTGCTTGCTGTAAAGCTGTAGCATTAATGCCCTTTGCCTGTTTCTCTCTAAAATTTGGTGTTATCTATCTGAATCTAATCTATCTTCAGCAATAGAAATAACGTAATTAAGATATACATTTCACTATGTTCTGTTCATGTGTCCTCGTCATATATATTAAGCTTGAATTGTGTGAGGAAATTAATATGATTTACCATGAAAATTTCCACATAATTTATCTACTCATGAGGGAAAAAGAAAAGCAGTGCTCATACTTAATATTGCTGGCAGATGTTTAAATTTCTAAAAGATTTCAGTCTACATCGTGAGATAGGGTAAGAGGAAGGGAAGTTTATGAGGGAAAATTGTGCCCTGACTCAGTGGGATTATAATGTATTTGTTTCTCTCACCATTACCTTTTTATAACGTTATGAGTGGAGTCACCATTTGGCACACGGGCCGGGTGGGCTCCTGGCATTCTGAACCTCAATCTGACTAATGCCCTCGTTGCAAGACATAAATAGATTACCAAGAAAAATTCAATATTTTCTCCCTTCTCCCACCAGAGCAGCCCACATTAGTTGTTTCCTGCCATATAATTGCATTACATGCTGGGATGTTATCCACAGTCAATGACAGCCTCAGTCAACTGTCACTTTGCTTTTAGCCTGGGTCATTCGTTGTGATTTACATCTTTAGCACCATGACAAGAACTAGCTTTGTCAAACCACTTGTGGAGGTTGGGACGCTACCTTCTATCTGGAAAAGAGCAGCTGTTGTTTTTCCAGAGGGACACCTTTGCTAGGCCGTAAAACTTAAAGCACACACACACACTCACAACCTCTGGAAGGTAAATTAGCTTTTCAAGAATTTTCATGTCCTTAAAAATATTGACTATATTATGAGGTCTACACCTCTGAGAAATGATTTTTATTACCTGGAAAATAATTTTGTTTTCATTTCTTATCAATTAACCTAACTTTTAAAAACAAAAACACCCAAAAAATGACTTAGTAGTAGCAAATACCTAAGCTTGTTTCTATAAACCTGGCATGAAGACATTGAAAATGTGATGATCACAGTCATGAACAAAACAAATACAATTTCACATAAAGAATCTTTGAATCCTAGTCATGTTATGAAAGATGGTAAATTTTAGGAGATTTTATTATGCATAAAAAGATATCAATTTAAATGCACTTAAATCATTCAGTTATTTAAACGAAACTTTTCCTCCAGTTATTTTTATGCAGTGGCTTGGATGGCCGAAGATTATCAGAATGAAAGGTGAAGCCCTTCCATTGCTTTATTTTATGCATGAACCCTTTTCAGAAGCATGCCCAGTTTCCCATAGTGCATTGTTCTGGGAGAAGAGGATTAAACAGGTACTAGCTGTGAGTGAGAAATTTCCCCTGTTGTGTGTTTGAAAACAGTCCATCTAGTTTCTTTGTCAATATCCTAATCTTTTAGCATGAGGATAATAGTCTGACTTCATTCTTTATACCTTTATCAGAGATGTATGTGTGTGAATTTGCATGTGAAATATAAAAAGTAACAATTTTGTGCATATTTTTTGACATTTTTTTCATGTTTTTCATGAGTTTCCCTCATCAAGTTCAAGATTGAACCTTTAAATGGTCCCTTATCACCAACGACAGGAAGTCACAGTTCCCTGTAGGCATAGAACATGCCAGTTCTTCACATTCCCGGCCCCTGCCTCCTGCCTCCTTCTCAAGCACTATTCGTATTTTCAAATTGCACTAAAATATCATCACACTCTTCAACCAATTGGTGTCCGGTGCCTGACACACTGCTTCCTCCCCATCTAACAAGTACTCTTCATTTATCCTTCAGGTTTCTGCGGAAACAAGATAATCTGGATGAAGGAAGCTTCTTCACTTGCATCTTCTTCCAGACAATGCCCAGGAAGTAGCTCCTCCCCCAAGTTCCTCAAAAGGAAACTTCCACCTCCCCTGATTCCGCAGTCATTGCTACATATTTCCATTTTTCTGATTTTTTTTTTTTTTTGCCCCATTGCATGAGTCTGAACACCTATGTTTTTCTCCCACGTATAAGAAAAAACTCTTAGGAGGGAAGGGAGTGTTGACCAGCATGATCTCCTATGCATCTAGCAGGGGACTTTCACTGAACTGAAAGCTACATGGGATTATGTCTGGTTACTGCTGCAGCCAGGCAGCCAGGATAGGGAGCTCTGCAAACATCTTATGTATGAATGAATGAATGAATCAGTGTAAATATTAAGGAAAAAGCCATTAGCTACACAGATGTAGATCGCTGTCTGGTGGTTAAGCATTTCTCTATCAATTTCCATATCTTGGCATTCGTTTTTTTTCTCCACGTAATTTAGTTACATAGAACATTTAACACAACACTTAGAACACTAGTGCTGTGTGCCTCATTTTTGGCACGTGGAGGAGAAGCAGCTTCCACTTAATAATTTGGCAGAACATTTCTGATATATCTAGCATGCCATCAAAGTGTTGGCATGAGAGAACACTTTGAACCTGAGATTAACCAGGATTAACAGCAATCTCTTGTTAGAGAACTGCCTCCTCCTCCCCCTCCCCCCCCGCCACTCACACAAATACAATAAAAAATATGTGGGTATTGCTAAATTCTCCTTTGAGGTGGTTGGGTTTGCCTTCTACCGTGGTATTACTAGCTTCTGCTAATTTGAGGGCGGTCGGCAGTGGCCCCGTCTGCCTGGCCATTATCAAATGTTGTAAGGCGTTTCTCTTGGATGAATCACAAAATCATTAACTTCTCTATCACTGAAAGAGCTTCCCAGCTATTCTTCCTGTCTTTCTGAATCAATATCCCCAGGGTATCGGTGTCCTTTTATATTCAACAGAAATTATGAAATCATTCCCCCTGTTTCTCAGGGCACTGGCTAATGGGGACCCGGAGAAGACTTTAATTGTCTGAGACAACAACTCGACCACTTTTTTCTTTTGTATGTCGCTGCTGGTCTGCCCAGTAAAAGAAAGGGACAAGCTGGGTTAGGAAAATGCTGAGGCAGATTTTGGACAGTACTGTAGAATATTCCAGAGGCTGTTACTAAAATTCCATTCTATGAGATTTTGTTAATTAACTTTATTCCAAGAGCAGTTCTTTGATTTTCACGTGTTGGAAATATCCAAGTTACTCTGCTACAACTTGCCTGGTGAAGTCTGGATATCTTATTTTGCTGTAACACACTATACTTATGATGAAATTGTAAAGATAAATTATGAAGGCATAAAAAGTTGAAGGGATGTATTAAAACCATTTTCCAAGTCTATATACATGGGTGTATAGGAAGAGAGAACTAAAGATAGAGGCTTGTTTGCATTCTGTATTCACAGTGGTTGGCACACAGTAGGCACTGAAGAAATACTTTGGTTGAAAGACTAAAGAGAAAAAAAGAAAGAATGAATACTACACGTAACTAGTGGTTTCAAAGAGCTGTATCTAGTCCCTTATTTGTACCTGAGATCAGAGTGTTGCTTGCCCTCTAGTGGTCTATTCTAATGAACTTTAATCCTGGCTTTTGAAAGATTGAGTATTCCAAAGTAGTAAAGTATTTGTAGTAAAATATTTCTAAGAGTATAGGGAGGGAATTTTCATTTTTAATAAGTGGGTATCTAATAAAGCTTTTTTCCATGTTAAAACTTTTGTAGTGAAACAAAGAAGTTGGAAAGTCAAAAAAAATTACTTTTTAGAGAAATGAAATATTTTTTGTGACATTGATATTTTAAGCCTGGTATTATTATATTTTAGTTATACTTCCAATTTTTGTGCCTGAAACAAAATGCAGATAGTTTAAATTATTTTTTATGTCTTCTAAGAGTCAAATATTTCATAGGTGGAAAACAAAATCTGTCTACAGACATCAAATGCAAACCTGTTCTTCTGAAATATTCCGATTATAGCTATTTAGAAAACTACTGACAATTTAGACACTAGTGTGGCAGATTAATACTTAGTATTGTCATATTATTTCTGTTGTTTATGTTTAGTTACTATTATGCAAATAACTATTTAAAGTGGCCTGATACCCTAACATCAAGTATAATAATGTAATGTGAATAAAATTAAATGAACATACATGAATACTTACATTTTGAGAAATGTTTTTCCTCTCAACAACTCACTGATTATCTAGTAACTGTTTATATGGCTGCAGTTATTTTTAAATGAATTAATGACAGGTCACAGACATTTTAAATAATATTTTAAGCAGCAGTGGTTGAATCAGTTATTTAAAAGACTGTATAACAAGCTTCAGATATTTTAGTAATTTTTTCCTCTTGTTCTGGTATTTCAGCATCTCTTCTTGCTTTGTTTTAGTTTATAGTTTGTACGATAGAAACAGAGATGGAATTTTTTTTAGCTACAAATCAGGGCATAGAAGACAGGAGTTGAAGCCCAAAATGTCTACAAAAGAACTTAGAGTTATTTACTTAGAGCCTGTAAGAAATCAATCTCTGGGTAAGGAAAATGAAAGTAAAACATTAATCTGTATTGGATTATACTTCTTTTATTTCCTGCCATCAGATAAAACATTAATAATTTACTGAAAAATATGGATAGAGAGTGCAAAAAATTTTATGGTTACTAAAAAAAAAACTCTACTTAAAAGTCATCTGGGCTTTCAAAGTTTTTAATTCATATAATGACATTAGTCAAGAGTAAACTTATTAAATATTTTTTATTTTTAGTATTCCACCTGTATGTTAAACATCCTACTTGTTAGAAAATTAAGTTTTTCATACTCTCAATTCTCCAGGATTTATACTTGAACTCACTTTTGAAATTTAGAATTATGGTAGGAAATTGTGAGCATTAATACAGTTTCAAAATTAAAAAGATTTTCAGTTGTATTCTTGACTCTGGAATATTTATGTCCAAATTTCTAATAGTTTCTAGAAGGAAAAATATGTTTCATCCTTAAATAAATTTGGGACAGTGTATTTAAAAATTCTTTTCTGTAGGACATCTCAGAGCTAATTAAATGTTACTGTTCAATGTCAATCTCCAAGATGAGTTATACAGTTCTTTCTAAGTTTATTTGAGGAACCCTTTTATTAGAAACTTTGAGCCACAAGAAATGCTGATCTGATATATCCTCTTTAGTAACAAACGAGACTTCAGTAAGTCATTGAAAAATGACTAGCAATCCCACTACTGGGTATTTACCCAAAGAAAAAAAGACATTCTATAAAAAAAAGACACCTGCACTCGAATATTCATAGCAGCATAATTGATCATTGCAAAGATGTGGTATCAACCCAAGTGCCCATCTATTCATGAGTGGATTAATAAAATGCGGTATATGTATACCATGGAGTACTACTCAGCCATAAAAATGGTAAACTAACACCTCTTGTATTAATCTTGGTGGAACTGGAGACCATTCTTCTAAGTGAAGTTTCATAAGAATGGGAAAACGAACACCACGTGTACCCACCCTTAAATTGGAACTAATTAATCAATGCTTATGTGCACATATGGAAATAACATGTATTGGAAATTAAGCAGGAGGGAGGGGGGAGAGGGAATGGGTAAATTCACACCTAACGGGTACAATGCACACTATCTGGGTGATGGACACACTTACAACTTTGACTCAAATAGTACGAAAGCAATTTATGTAACCAAAACGTTTGTACCCGCGTAATATTCTGAAATTTAAAAGAAAAAAAGAACAATAGCAAAGCAAAGGTGGAGAAAAAAACACATCAAAGGAAGAGAGGAACATCATGAGTCACAGCAAGAATGAAAACATAATTTCCAAGTGTATTTTTTTTAGTTCAACCTACCTGGAGCAGAGAATGCATATTGACAAACACTATTTATTGAATGTGGGCCATTATTAACACCAGACCAGAACTACACAGAGTCTAATTGCCAGGTTAAGGGATCTGGGCTTTATCATATAGCCTACAGGAAGCTGTTAGAAGTTTTTAGCGAAGATGATGCTAACGTTAATAAAAACAGTGACCATCATTTATTGAGCACTTGTCTTAGAAACCATTCCAAGAGCTTTACGTGTACTAACTTATTTATTTTGCTCAACACCCCCATGTTGTGGGTAGGGAATAAGGCAGCAAAATGTCAAATATTAATGACTTTTCCAAGTTTTGAAACCTAGTGGATGCTGGAGCTGATACATGCATTCCCAACCAGTGTGATTTTAGAACCTTTGCCCTTAAACTCTCTTCTGCGGTATAAAGAAAATCTTGTACAGGGAGATGAATCTGAAACCATATGAAAAATGGATCCAAAAGGAAGTAGACTAAAAAAAAAATTGGTTGGTCAGGAGGCTCTTGCAATAAACCAAGTGTGAGATCCAAAAGTGTTTAACTTTTTTAAACTTTTTTCTAACTTTTTAACTTTTTTTTAACTTTTGATGTGATGCCAACAGAAATGGAAAGGAAAGGGTGAAGCTTAGAGATTTTAAGAAGGAAGCATGAATGCTAAACATTTGACTTAATTGATGGCTTCACATTGATCCAGGGAAGTGGTGTTCCCTGTATCAGTTACAGCTGATAATGATAATTTTCAGCAAGATGATGGAGGAAAATTATGATACCACTGCCAAAACTGGGGAACTCATACAGAAGAAATAGTTGTAGGGGCACATGATGAGTCTGAATTTTAAAGATCTTAGGTTGGAAAGGATGTCAGCGTGCTAGAATCATGTGACTGTATTCTTAGGAGGAAGACACGGCTATAGAAAAAGACTTGGAGTCATTAGTACCAACTGGATGGTTGAGGTCACCAACTGGCGGGTATGGATTTTTTAAGGCCATGGCAGCGATAGGAGAGACTAGAGAAAGGGTCATGGGATCTGCTCAGTGTTACAAGTGCGTGGAGGAAGAAAAATCAGATGAGGAAACTAAAAATTTTTAAAGAGAGGAAATTGTAATGTTACAGAGGCTATGTAGAAAAACATAAAGTGATGACCCCCAACATTGCTAAAGAGGACAAAAAGAAAAAAGAATCAGAAAGAGGGGTGGTAGTTAAACCATTTCACTGGGTTGGACTGTTTAGCTGTCATTAGAATTCAGTAAGTCATGCCAGAGTTAGCCGCTGTCATTTATCCTGATTACCTAATGGTGCATCATTAGGTCATTTTTTTCTGGTCAGTTTAAATAGCCACTTTCCTTTATATCTGTCAATTAATTGACTTGATATGTTATTAGAGAAGAAATGAAAATTATTCTCCTTCAATTTTTTAAAAATATGTGTTTGGTAGTTTCAAATCCATCAGAGCAAAAAACTATGAAAACTGAAAAATGCCACACAGTTATTAAGTCCCTGAGTATTTATTGAGTTCCTACTTTGCCTGAAAATAAAGGTATAATTTTCAGGTGATATAGAATGCTGTTTCTAATCATCTAGGATGTACAGGTGGTTTTGTGTGTGCACATATACGCACATACTATTTATCATTTATGCCGCTCATACCTTATATTTATTAATATATTTACCCTTAAACTCAAAAAGCAAGGCATTAGAAGACAGAAACTATAGAAGAAAATCACATGTATCTTGGATTTTATCATTGCCACATATATAGGAAAGTATCTTATTCTATTTTATTCTTTTTCTCAATACAGTAAAGCTATTTAACAAGCCCAGATTGCTGAGGTGGTTACTGATTAATTTTTCCCAGCTTTACCATCTGTCTAGGCTGACTACACAGCCATTTTTCTAGGTCTTCTTTCCCTCTGTGGCAATTAGGCATACTCAACACGCAGGATTTTCTTTAAAAAATGTAAAGTAACACGTAATATGTTACTACATAAAAGAACATTCAAAATAGCAACTTTAAAATGTGTGAGTGACACGATAAGTTACTACTGAGTATTATGCTTGACGTCACTATCACCCAGGGCCAAAAACCATCTTGCAGTGCTGGTGGTTTGGTGGCATATTTTCACTGGGATGTGCTGTACCATTGGGCATCAGTCAAGTAGAGTAATTTATGATAATTATTCACCTAAGGCAGATAAAAAACAACATCCTAAATGCAAACACCGTCATGAAACTATTGCCCTGAACTGTGATTGTCCCAGAGTTGAGTATTCTGCAGCTGCTTTGTGATTTTACTTCCAAATTACTTTTGGTTATTTTCTTGTATTATATAGAATCTTGTCTACCGTGTCTATATTGCCTAAAAAAGTAATAAAAATAAATGGAGCCACTTGTTAAGATTAAGATGAATTCATAATAAAAATAAAAATTAGATGGATGACATAAATTTTAAGAATTTAGTTAATTAAAAAAATCTTCTTTTTGCCAAACATTGGGAGAAAATTGTACCTGTCAGCATATAGCCTAGTCTTTTGGTTGGACTCCCAGGAAAAGAGCCCTTCAGAGTTAACTCTTAAGCTTTGAAATAAGTTCAGTCTTGTGTTCTTTGAGTCTGCTCTTGGACTTCCTCAGAGGCAGAGATAAAATCACAGTTGTGACCTTACTGCTACTCTTTGCAGAAGACATGGCTTCTTAGTTCCTGCAGAAACTATGGTATTTGCTTTTTCAACATCTGTCGTATTTCAAATTGAGAGTCAGAAGTTTCACCATTAGAAACAAGGCTGTATAGAAACGTATTTTCCCCCAGTAGCATAGCAAGTGATAAATTCCTTCGGAGATCATTAAAGATTCTAGAACAAAGACGCAATGTGCTCCCATTACCTAAATCTGACGAGTGTTGAGGAAGAACTTTTCAAAATAATGATCAGCCCAATTTGCCTCACTTGCTTAAAATATTATGTCACCCAATGACAGAACAAAAAAAGTGTTTATAAGGCATACTGCATAATTAGGAAGTAAATTCCTAAGATATATGGCTAATACAGCAGGGTTTGAATAGTACCATTTCTAAAGCTGAATCATGGGCTTTGATGACAGTGGGCTGTAACAATGGAGGCTTTCAGAGCCTTGCAAAATCTCAATTAAGTTGCTGAAATGTTTCCACAGTTTATTTTTCTAGGATCTTTTCCATGACTGCTTGCTCATAAAGACCTAGCTGTGGAAGGAAATTGGGCAGGAACTTTTGAATTGGTTTCTTGTTTGCCTGGTTCTGTTGACCTGCACTGGGGTGGTTACACTTTAGGGGCCGTAAGTTGTTCATTTGCTACTGTTAATCGATAAATTGTTCTCTGTTAATGAATAATTAAAATCCAGCTCTGATATGGGACTATCGAAGCAGGAAGCAAAATTCTGAAATGAAGAAGTGGATGTTTGTCGATTTTTCTCTTTGATTGCCTATCCTATCTAGCATTGTCATTTATATTTTTAAAGAGATTATCAGAAATACTTGGGTAAATAAGCTCAGCCTCTGAGTTCTAGACTATTTGAATTTGAATAATTAAAAAGTATAGAAAATCCTTTATTGAAAGTCCTTGTATAAAAAATGAAAATTAAGTAATATCATAAGAAAAGACCATGAAAGCTATAAAACAGACCACCTCTGAATTTAAATTAGAATGTGTGACATCATAAGGCAGACTCATTCGTCAATAATTCATATAAGTGAGGGTATGTGCGTATAAATGCACATATAATACCTTTGCAAGAACTTTTTTTTAAAGAGCTGTTAATTTGATTTTGGCACAAAGGTTAATTTTTCACTCCCTGTTCTAATGTGTCAGCATTTTTTTGAAACCACAGCTCAGTTTTATTACTGTTTATAGATTTGAAGTGATGTGTGTTTTCTTCCAGTTTTTTAAAATTTTCTGCTCTCCTTTAAATAACAGACAAAATCTGTAATGAAATACTCCCTAAATTGTTCAAGACTGTGACCATAATTATAATTCATGCCAGTTATTTCAAGAGCGCTATTAAGAAGTTAGGTTTACAAAGATGTGATTCATATGACAAATACATATGTGTGCTTTATATATGTATTTGCTACACAGACTTGGGTCAGGAGGAAATGATAGGTACCCCAAATGGACAGCCAGGGATTTGAAGACAGGAGGTTAAAGAAATGCTAAAAATGTTCCGTTTATTTTCTGCTATATTTAGAACTGAATGGTGAGTAAACTTGTTCAGAGGGGGAGAGCTGTTTGCAGTGAGAAAGAGGAAGAAGTCCTGTTCGAAGGTGGAGGAAAATGGAAAACCTTTTCCAAGGATCCCTGAAGACCAGGAAGGGCCATCTTGTTATTACCATCCACTGAATGTTCATTGTGTCGTAGACAATGTCGGTGGGACTTCAAGACCCTAAATCATGAAAAGCCCTAAATCACAGTCAGGTTTTCATAGTTCTGAGCCAATGAAAAACGCCTTTAACTTGTCTTTCTATTCAAAAATATGGGCCTGCACAGAACAGAGGTCTAGCTGCATATATATCATTAAAAAGTAAAGTCTAATTGTACTATCATCCATTTCAATATTATAAAGCACTTTTAAGAACTAAAATAAGAACATTAATTTATACTTCTATTTCCAAGCAAAATTAGAACTGCCTCTCTTTTCACTGGTCATGAGTTTGATGTTTCAACTCCAGCCTGAATTACCTAAATACTACAAATACTTATTAACACACAGGAAATAGTATTATTAGAGGAGTTTTTCCATTAATGGTCACATAGTGTTATTTCAAATAGCTATTGATGTTGGAGAGCTGGAACATTTATCTTTCTATGTTCTAGCACATGATTTGCCCAAGGGAAAGAATATACCCTACTTGTACATAAACCCAATCAAGGGGATAGCAATGGGACTGAATTTTTCTTCCTTAAATGTAACTAGTAAATGAAAATTGCCCTCTAATATTTCAGAAAAGGAAGTGTTAAAAAAAACCTATTAACAGAGCTTTCTGCCTGTCTGCATTAATTTTCTATTCATTTCAGTAAAGGGAAAGTTTTGATAGGCCTTATAAATTACATCGTGTTCCTAGTAGAGTAATAGCTTTAGGGAGGACATATAATGGCTCTCCTTAATCAAAATAAGAGCAAGTTGTTGTTTATCCAGCTGAGGAACCTTGGATCAAGGGTGCTCATTTTATTATTTCTATGCCAAATCACAAGTAACCCAGTAAAAGATGACCAATGAAATACATACAGGAAGTTTAGGGAAAAAGTTATTAATATGGCTCTGATAGGAAGTTTCTTGGGAACTCATCCATTCATTAACCATCTTATTTACTTAGGACTTAATATGGGCCAGTCAGTGTGCTTATAGCACAAGCGCCATCATGTAAAAAAAAAAAAAAACCGACAAAAAAACACTTACGGTCCCTGTTCTCATGGCATTTATTATCTGGGAGGAATCCAAATGGGTAGAATGAAACTTGTAGGACTTCTAAACTCCTTTGAAACTGGAGATCCACTCACTATTTGTGGCATGATAAGGTGCTAAGAATGGAACCAAAATGGAAATTAAATTTATTTTCTATTAGCAAGAAAATATTGCAGCACTTCTGTGAAGAAAGGTGTCATAAGATTAGCTGCTCCCAAAACAAAATAAACCTTGGAAGTTGGTATCATTTATATTCGGTTTCCTTGTCACCTGGCTTTCCAGAGTACCTTTAGTGATCCACTGTTGCTCAGACACTAAAGGTGTGTTGAGTGTTTCAGAGAGTGGAGGGACTTCCCTTGTGTGCTTTCTGTTCCCTGAAATTCAGGTCTGCAGGGATGTAGCCAGTTAGCCCTGGCCTGTTTGGTTAATCTCCACCGTGAATGTCTCTCCCTCCTGTTTGTTCGCCCCCAACCTTCCCCCAGCTTCTATCTGGACATCAGCGTGAACTTAACCTTAATAGCTTAGATAAAGGCCTGTGCCTGCAAGGAGGGTTGTTTTTGGAGGGTGTTTCTTCTCCTTAGAAGACTTTGGAGGGGATTAGGTTTCCTGTGATTGACTGCTGTGATCCTCCCTGTATCTCCCCACAACTTCACTTCTCTGGTAGGATCAATGTCGGGACGTAAATGAAGCCAGTGATCTGAAAGCTGTCTGTTGACCTTGTCTTCAAGATTGACTGCATGCAAGTGCCTGGGAGTGAGGTTTGCGGAGAAGAGAATATTCGCGCCGCCCCCTGCCCTGGCCACCACTCCCAGTAGGTCACTGGGGTTTCCCACGGAGCCAGGGGCTGCTTTTGCAGAGGCAGTGCCTGAGAATGCTCACAGGTAACCCTGATGAAGCTGAAAGCCACATCTAGCCTTCCTGCATGGCCTGTGGAAGTTATTTATAATGAGAAGACAGTGGTTGAGTGGTTTATGGCCTTCAAAACGTTCGTGGAGGGGAAAGTGACCAGGTTGTCAGTTACCCAAGGACATCAAGCCAACTTTTCCACCTCCACCTATTGTATCCAGAACATTCCTCCTCGGCCTCTGAGAATCAGGGCAACTTGTTTTTCTCAAGTTGGAAACAGCAGAATGAATGACACCTATCCTAGAATAAGAAGTATGTTTTAAAACTGTGTGTCTTAAAATATTTTCCTTATTCCAGTTTGCATTTCACTGGGTCCTCTGTTATATAAGAACTTTCATTTTTTCCGTTTCCATGGGGGGAAAAGAGGATTCATTATCAAGACTGCCAGTGGAGAATATTGTACACTTGCATTTTTTAAAACTTCTCTAAGCATATTTTTATTCGAAATAGGACAGTGGATTTGCTGTTGCAAAAGATAGCAAAGTATCAGTAGTTGAAATAGCAATTCTGTGCGTCTTGCCCAGACTTAGAGTCCTCGTGAAGTTTTACGTGTCATTTCATAGAAATCAACTCTAAAATAAAATATTTAAAGGCCAAATCGGAATTCAGTTATAATGATACATGACCTCCAGGAAAAAAAATTACATTGTACAATCTGAAAATATTTTGGAAGCAATAAAAGACTATAACAGTAGGGATTTTGCGTTGTTTTTTTAAAAAAAATATTTTGCATACAGGTAGAGATTGTATCCCAGACTTTTTAACCCAATCAGGGAAGAAAAATCCTACAATTGTGTGTTAGCATTAGCTAACTTCTGTGTACTACTTTTCAATTTTTAGAGCACTTTGACAAATGGTACTTCATGGGATGTTTTGAGAAAAGATGAAATGGTTTTCTTCTTAAATAACATTTGTTAACTACTGGGGAAAAATGTTTACAGCTAGCCTTGCCCTGCTTTGCCTATGGCTTCCTGAATGGCCTTTCTTTCCTTCTGCCGAATTAATTAATGCCATACATTTCTGATTTGAGGTTAGAAAATAAGAAACTCAAGGATCATTATGCGTGGTGGCCAAAGTTGTGCATGGTGGTGACTAAAACAATCCAAAAAGAATGATTATTTAAAATACGGTAACTTAATTGCACACCATTAAGGGAATTACAAGCAATAGCTGCTGTTTCTTAGTTCTCTACTGAGTTTCAGGGTCTATGATGCGTGCTTGGTAAATTAATAGTCTCTGATGCCTGAAAAGCCTGAGAGATAACTTACTATTATCCCATTTTACAGATAAGAAAACAGAGTAGTGAAGTGGTGGTAGAGCCATTATCTAAACCTAAACCCAAGTCTCTGACCTTGGGAAGCTGGGCAGCCCTTGCATTGTGCCATGATTCTGCCATATCTGCTCACCAAATGGAGTATTCTGTAGCTCTTTCAAAGCTTATCAAAAAATTAGGTAAGATTATGTGCAAATGCTTAAATGCTCATGAGGAATAAATTAAAACTTAGGTTTCAATAAAATGCATGTGTTAAAAGACCCAGTAAAAACACATAAGATGAAAATAGTTTTTGTATTCTTTTCTTTCTTAACTTTCTTTAATATCTTTATAATTTTTGTAAATATCTATTTTTAAATAATAAATGAATCAAATGGTTGAGTAATAAATGAGTATGTGGAAACCATTTATTATTTGTTTCACCTGTGTGTTTTTTGTACTATGAGTATTGAACTTACTACATTAAGTCTTATAATTTGTCTACAGCCCTGGGAAACCATTAGTAATTTCTATATGAGTATATAGCCCATGTCTTCTTTATCTATATACCTCAAAGACCAGCACAGTAACTGACCCATAGTGTTTACTAATAAGTCCCAGGTTGGTTGAATAAACAGGAGTCTTTCTTAAAGCTTAATAATAATACAGGGCTTGTGAAGTAAGCATAGAATTAATGAATGTAATCTCTATGAAATGGCTCACATGCCATACATCAATGTACATTGATATTTTTTTTTTCACAAAACTAAAATATTTATTATCTGGTCCTTAGTGATAAAATTGTTATTTTTATGACATGAATTTACAGCCTAGAGAAATAATTTTGTAATATTATGATTGAATGAGTACATGTAATTCTCTGAACAATAATCCAATCAAAACCAATAAATCATCATTAAGCTTCTTCTGAGCTATCCAGTTTCTCATCTCCAAAGATG
>CAUYRT010090773.1:0-13550 GCA_963574885.1 Lepilemur ruficaudatus | reverse complement strand
ATTGTTAAAATCTGGTATATGTTCACAATGGAATATTACTCAATTTTAAGAAATGACAGTGAGTTAGCACCTCTTGTATTATCCTGGATTAAGCTTGAGCCCATTATTCAAAGTGAGGTGACACAAGACCCGAAGAATGGGCCCCACTCGTACTCGCTATCAAATTGGTATTGACTGATTAACACTATGGTGCTCAAAGGGTAGGAGCGAACACTAGGTATTTGGGGGGTGGGTGATAAATTCACGTCTGAGCGACGTGGGGGGACACTGTGGAGGGGTGGGATATGCTTGAAAAGTAGTTGGGGAGTGGAATTAGGGGTCTTAATAGGGGAAAGGAATTCCTCTAAAACTGATTCATGTGATTAACTGTACACCTTGGTAAATTCACTGAAAATCATTTAATTGTACACTTAAAATGGAGTGTTGGTTTTACCTGTAGGTACAGTTGGAGTACTATGTATGTACTCTCTGGACTACTTCGACAGATAGTAACAAGTAACAAGATAGTAACAAGATAAGTCAACTTGAGTTGTAATATATTTTGGGAAATCAGTTCATTACAAATTGTGACTGTAAACATTGTACTGTAAATGTTTTGTAGTTTTCCCCCAATAAAATTTTTGGAAAAAAAAAAATTCACCATGTAACTTAACCTCTCAGAGCTTCAGTTTCCTCATTTTCAAAATGGCTGTAACACAGACATTATCTGCTTGGATTGTTGTTAGCAGCAGATAAATGAATGAACATAGACAGAGCACAGTGCCTGGCATGTGCTGTTAGCTATTGTGTGCAGGACTGTGTGTCTATGCACCATGATTTCTCTATAATACAGACTTTCGAAAGCATTTTCATAGACCCTCTAGAGAGTGGTCGAAAGCGTCGGTGAAAAGGTGGGTTGCTATTTTTAAAAACTGACCTCAAATCTTGATTAAAAGTGGCATGTCTAATTATTTCCTCCTACTATGTAAATAGCACACAATTCTCACAAATAAATAGCATTGGCTTGTATAAATAGATTCCTAGCTTTCTCCGCAGCTGAGGACAGCTCCTCTCAAATTCTTTTGAGAACACTCTGGCTTGTCCCAGAATCAACCACGCTGAGTTTAGTATTCAGACCAGATTATTACCAGGCAGTTAGAGCAGTCAAATTCCCACAGCCAATTTTCTATAAAAATCCCAAGTAATTGAAATGGGAGGAAGGTACCCAGTAAAAGTCAGGGTGAATAATTTAACACAGTAGCTGTCTACAGCCTCTGAGGCAACGCATTCAAGGCGTTTTATTGGGGAGTTGACTGAGCCGCTCTTGTCTCCAGAACATCCTGGCTTCAACCCACCCATCTCATGGAGAACAAGGAGTATGGTTAAATAAACAGCCAGAGGGACTTATCATTAACCCTTCCCGGATACCTGCGTGATCCTGTGAATGCCCTTTTCATTGCACTTTTTCTTTTTCTGAATACGAAAAGTGATGTTGTTGTGTGTACCTGATATATCTTTCTAAAGTTCCCTGTTGAGAAACATCATGATTGGCTGGTCACTAAATAGGGGTGCTGTAACCCTCCCTGGCCCTCTAGACCCTCTCAAGGGGCAGACCTATCTGCTAGGCTGTTGCTATTTTAGAATACTGGCCTCACATCTCGATTGAGTGACATTTCTAATTCTATCCCACTGGTATGTTACTAGAACAAAATTCCCCCAAATAAATGCCCTCTATCCCTAGTCAGGGCTAGTCCGGACTTGGGGACACAAGTGGAAGAAGCCCAACTTACATTTTACTGGTTAGATTTAGTAAAAAGGGAGTTTGTTGATGCATGAGGCTGGCGAGAATGCAAAGTTACGCACAGGATTGAATGAAGCGCTAGTATAGAATGCATTTCTCTGGATGTGGCACTTAGAAATCAATGACCCAGGTCAGCGACCCTGTGGTCAGAGGGTAGAAATAAACATCAAATACCAGAAAAAGGAGATTGAGAGAAATAATGTGATGGACAATGAAATCAAAATGAGAGGTTTTGGAAGTTCTACCGGCTACTCCCATTACCCACATACTCATAGCAACCATTGTAACGGCTTAGGGCAGTGTTTACAACCAACTACTTGATCACAACCTGTTACAGGTTCCTTTGTTCCTTCTCTACTCCCACTGCTTCACTTGACCAGCCTTTAACAAAAAAAAAAAAAAGAAGAGAAAAGAAAGGGCTTATGGTGGTGTAAACCCTATAACCAACTCTTACAAACTGAATTGTGCCCCCTAAATCCATATGTTAAATCCCTAACCCCGACATGATTGTATTTGGAGATAGGACCTTTAAAGAGGTAATTAAGGTTAAATGAGGTGATTAAAAGGGTAGGGTCCTAAGCCAATGTGACTGGGGTCCTTATGAGAAGTGGAGACACCAGGGATGCACACGCAGAGACTAAACCATGTGAGGACCCAGTGAGCAGGCAGCCATCCGCCAGCCAAGAGGAGAAGACTCAGAAGAAACCAAACCTGCCAACCCTTTGGTCTTGGACTTCTGGCTTCCAGAACTTTGAGAAACAAATTTCTGCTAAGCTGTCCAGTCTGGGGTATTTTTTTTTTTTATAGCAACTAATAGTCCAACCAAATTCTAGCTCTCCTTTTCCTACTTGCCTCCACCTCCACCCCAGCACCTCTGTTTATGCGTCAGGTATCTTCTGTTTGCCCCTACAGATCACTCTCTGCTGTGCTCTCTGCCTGTGCATGGGCTACCTCAGCGGGCTCCCCCGCCTTCTGCCTTCTAGATGGGTCTGGCAATGGGAGGCCCCCCAGGGAAACAGAGGGAAGGAGGCAGTGACATCAGTATGTCTATTCCCCTGACTCTGCCCCTACAAGGCCACCTCTGGCTGACTGTTCCCCTCCTCTTGAAGATGACATCTTCCCTCAAGGCAGCCTGCTCTATGGGACTCTCCTTCCAGATTTCGCAGCTGCTTCCTCCCCTTCAAGCCACACGCCCAGGGATGGTAGCAGCTCTGCTGATACCAGCCCTGGGCTCTCACACTATCTCTTATGCTTCCTCTAGGCCCACACATCCCCAAATAGTCACTCTGTAAATAAATCCTTGCCAAATCATCCCAATTTGCCTGTGACATCTGCTTCCCCAACTGACAGAGCTCTCTATAAAACAGAGTGAAAAAGTGAAAGACATAACCTTCTTCTCCCCTCCACCTGGAAAAGGAATCCCAGACAGTGTCCAAAGTGTGTTGTGCCCTAACACATACAGCACATGCCAAATGAGAGCTGTGTGGTTATTTTAAATGTGCCATCTGTCATCAGAAATCACTAACCTAAATAATAACATAGTCATTTTTATTTCCTTTTTGGGTCTTATTTCATCTTTGCTTTCTAATTATATTTGTATCTTGGAATCTTTGAGGCCATAGTGACAGTGACAGCTTGTTCATTGAAACCCGTCGGTGTCTGATAATTTTGACTGCTCAAGATTACCACCAGCACCGTGGTCAGCAAGGTCTCTTGGCTTTTGTTTTTTTCAGAATTCAATGTGTTTTCAATTAAGAAATCATTTACATTTCAGATATTGGATTTGAATTCATTATGCTTATACTTTGCTTGTAGAAGAGGGACTAAAAACTTTGCTCCCTTTATTAACCAGTGAGATATATATCTTTCTACGTATTATTTTCAGCACATACTTTAAATTATAACTGACTAGACCAGTTGTCCTGGTCTAGTCCTAAAAGCTTCTATATGAAGATGTGAATTCAATCTCCTGGGAAGCAATATGAAGTTGAAACAATGGAGGTTCCCTTTCTTGGTCCAGTGACCTCAACCCCTTCTCTCACCAGCTTCATTCAGTCTCTCTCTACTCCAAAGGAAAACTGCACATTTTATTGATGTCTACTCTGTACCAGGCATTGCACATTATTTTATTTTATTTCAAAGCAATGCTATGAGGTAGACCTAATGATCCCATTTTGATAGCCAAGGAGACAGGCTCAGGGAGGTGCTCTAGCATGATACAACTGGAAGTGGCAAAAAGACCTAAGGAAGGTCTTAGTGATCCCAAAGACTGTGGCCCATACTACCTGGGCCTCTGCTGCTGCCTGCTGGCATTTGTCCCGCTAGCTTTCTCTACTGTGCATCTTTGCCTGACCCTGGATACTAATCCTGGAATGTTGGTCCCCATCATCCTCCACTCCCCTGACTGGGACCTCAGCTCCTCCAGTGTGTCCTCTGTGGCTGACTTGACCCAACTATGGGACACGGCATCAGCAGATTAATCAATAGAGAGACGAACAAATGCTTTCCAGAATTTCACTTGGTGCTATTCCCCTCTTGTTTGTGGGGTGCTTTTTGTCTCCTAAGCTAGAACTTCTCTTTCTTGAGTGTTGAAACCATATTTTCTGTTTCTTTAGTGCTCCTCCCCCAGCCCTCCCAACAGTCCATTTCAGTTCTCTGCTGCACACCGGACAGCCCCAGTAATGCACGACTGACCAAGAGGACAAGAAAACTGAAAGTGTTGGAAAGTTTTGCTTGTGAAGGGGACTGTACCATTACTACCTTGCTTTTCAAAGAATCCCCTGTTAATTCCCTGAGAAACCAAACAAGAGATGTAGGAACTACCAGTGGATAGATTTATTTGCATTCAGTGCTCTGTTCTGTTCTGCCCTGCTTTTATGAGTTTTAAAGGAAAGGAATTGTTTAGGTCAAGCATTTATCTGTCAAAATACTCCATGCTGGAGCCCATGAAAGACCTTGCATCTTCACTGGTGAATTAATTGGGTTGGAACACTGCTATAATTTTACCTTACCACTGAATTTCACAGAAAGAGGCTTTGGCAAGGTTGTTTAATCTCATTCAGTCTTTATATCTTGTTTCAGTCTTTATATCTCAATATGAAGAGATGTCCTTCATGTCTTAGGAACTAGGGGAAAAAATTCAAGTCTGTAACTAAGAGATCAAACTAGCTTGATGTGATTGGAGGGGCCCTGAAACTCTTGTCTGCCCCCAAATATTCCCCATTGGCTTGTCCCAGAACAGGAAAAGAAACCCCACAGTTACCTTGCATCTGAGTTTAGGCAATGAGGGCCTACTTAATACAGGTATATTATCTAGGCAGATGTGATACTGTGTTTGTTTCTATTCTAAGATGCATATTTCCCCCACATTTTAATGTTTCTGGGATGTGTTTTTACAATCAGCATGAATAGTTAATGTAATAATGTGACAGTTTATTTATCCTAAAGAATTAAGTTGTTATTAAATAGATAAGAACTGCCGGAAAACTTGTTCAACATCTGAACACCTGAGCCCCATAGGAACAGGTGCCCGCTCAAGAGGTCAGGAATGAGATGAGGAGTTTGCCTTTGTAACAAGCCCCCCAGGTGATTCTGAGCAGGTGGCCCTGCTTCAGGAGTCCCAACCCAGGGCTGCGTAGTGTGAGTTTGTAAGGTGTGTGCCCTGGAGGCTGTCAGATCCTCACAGTCACTAAATGACACCGAGGAGACAATGGCACTCCTTTGGGCATGGCAATCATCGGTTTTCTGAATTCAGTTACACTGTGTCCTTATTCCCTGAAATGCTGGTATTTTGGCATCTAAATCTGTCTCCCAAGTGACCACTTTCAACCATTTCACAAATACTTACGTGAATTTGGCAAATTTCTGCCCTCTCACTCTAGTGCCCTCCCACTATCTGAATCAAAATAGACTTTAATGAAACTTCATTAGCTCTAACGGAATTTTCAGTGCAGACCATAGCTAAAAATTTCACCTACTATATTTTTATCTCATACAGCCCCTCCCCTCAAAACACCAAACTTGGGTTCTTAAAAGAGGGCCTTGCTCTTTTCTTTTATTGATCAATTAAAACAAAAGTTTTTCACTTTAATCCAGAGCAGCAAGCTACGGTCACCTGCAATTTGAATCAAATTTAAATCCCTGTTTTGGTTTCAGTGTGTCCCCCAAACAGGTGCCAGTTTAGGAGGTCAGGAATGTGCATTTGTAACAATATGCATATGCTGGAAACTGCATCCCCAGCGCAACAGCGTTCAGAGGTGGGAACTTTAACAGGTGATTAGGTCATGAGGGCTCTGCAGAAGTGGGTTCCTGATCAAAGGACAGCTAAGTCCCCTTCCCTTTCTCTCTCACATGTGTAATCTCTTGTCCTTCCTGCCTTCTGCCATGAGATGATGTATCAAGAAAGCCTTCACTAGATGCCCCTCAACCTTGAACTTCTCAGTGTTTAGAACTGTAAGAAATAAGTCTCTGGTCTTTATAAATCACCCAGTTTCAGCTATTCTGTTATAGAAACATAAAATGGACTAAGAAAATCCCTATAGATGGAGCTTTGGCTGCTACCCAAGATGCCATTAGTCCAAGATCTCCCAATTATGGCATCCCCCTGCTTCACACCCTGTTACCCACCTGCCCTTGAAGGCATCTGAATAACCCCCACGCTAGGCGAACCCATGGGCCCATTACAGGCAGCTTATCCCATTAGCCAGGTACTTAGCAAGGCCAGGAATGTGAGACACAAGATGGAAGTTTTGTTGTAGGGGTGGGGTAAGAGGGAGGAAGAGAAAAGGTCTCTACTCATAGGCCTGGAGTAGATGCTCTAGGGTAGGGGATCCAGTGCCCCGGGGGCCTGAGGGATGCTGCTGGGGGGAGTGTCACTGGAAACACCATACAGATCACTCCCTGTCACCATGCCCAGAGTCAGTATTTGCTCCTGGTGAAGACTGAACAGAGACCACTCTCGAACATGGATCGGTGACACTGGAGAAGGAAAAGATGTACGGCTGCAGTGCCGGGAAACAGAGATCGGCTGCACCATTTTTGGCAGCCTTGAAATTAAGTGGACATTGTTTTGTTTTTGTAGTGTTTATGGCAAATGTAAACCCCGGGGCATATACCAATAAGGCCCAGCTTTAAAACTTCCAGCTCCCAAGAGGAAAATTGGGAAAGAATCTGTTCTTCAATTGCTCCTCTGCCAAGGCCGTAACTTGAATGGTCCTTATTAGTAGGAATAGCTCATTACTGACAACAATAATTATATTTTTTGTCTCCATTTCCTGGTGATGAGAATAATAATTATAATAACAAGTAATGATTAACAGAGTAACTGAAGCAGGCTTCTTGTTTATAGTGGCTGTCAGCGATAAATGTCTGTGATCAAAGCTTCAAGATGTGTCGCTCCAGGCATCTGCCAAACCCCTTCCTCACCAGCCCCAGCCCCGCCCCTGCCCCTCCCTCTGTCCTACTGGCCCCACCTGGCCCTTCTCCTTTCTGTACCAGGTGAGGGGTTATGAAAGTGGAGTTTATGCCTTCAGAAATTTGCCAAAGGGGGTAGAGACTGAAACCTCATGGAGATCTCTGGGGTTACCATTCCAAACAAGTGAAAGAAAAATTAGGAATTGGTAGGCACAATTTCCTAGCTTGCACCTGCTTCTTCCTCCCCCTTGAGTTGTTCCGCGAGGAAAAGAAAATTCTAGAAAGTCATTCCAGACACCAATAGTCAGTAGGAGGATGGAATCTAGAAAGAGTATTACCAAAGGGGACCTAGAGGGCATCAGACAGCAGGCTACATGGCGATAACTGTAGGGTAAGGTGGGAGCTCAGGCCCAAGGGGGCTTGACTATAGAATCAAAGTCACGTTCAGAGACGGGCATGGTAGGTTTTCTTTCTGCATCTGGAAAGGACCACCTCAGGAGTGCTTTCCACTGGTGCAGGTGGGGCCAGCAGGCTTAGGGCTCCCTGGAGGATGTTCAAAGGGCAGCAGAATGATCTTAAAAAACAGGAGGAACTGATATGTTTACAATGCATGTCTGCTAGGAAAATGTGTCTTATCAAGGGAACAGCAGCAGCCTGGGACTGTTGGACTTATCAGGTCCAGCTCGACTCCTGGAAAGGAAGAAAAGCTCACAGGACAATCGCCTGTGGGGAGGAGAGAGAAGAAGGGAGTAATTGGATGAACTGAATTTATATGGGGTGAGCCTTAGCCACCCAATCTGTTTAGTTCTGGATTAGGGTAGAGGGTAGCCATAGAAATCAACCAAAAGAGTTGTAATTTCAGCAAAAAAAAATGATTCTGTAATTTCCTAAAGAAAGAATCAGAGAATGTTAGGGAAATTTGGATATCTGATTAAGGTAACTTCTCAAGTACTAAAGTCAGCCTACTAACTGACTATGTTCCTAACTAGCTTAAATGTACATGTTCCCTCCTGCCAGGGCTGCACAAGGCTCGTCAGCCCCTCCCCATTACTTCAAGACCATGCCCTGCCCGGGAATGCTGTTAATAAAATATCTCATGGGTCACTGTCTTGGTCTTCTGCTGGTAGAGGAAGACTAACTGATAAACATTTCTAATTACCATATTACAACAAATAACACACTGAAACAACAATATTATGCAAATAACTCCTTTGGTTATTTGCCTAATCATGGCAAAAAACATGGTCAAGAAGGACAGCCTCTGAATCTCCAATCTTGGCTGAGAGGTAAGCTTGGCTTGTAAACCACACTGCATCGCCCTGCGGTGCCCAGCCCAGCGAGCTGTGTGTGAGGGAGATTTGAGTCTTTCTGTAGTCACACAAATCACTTGCTCCTCAAGCCTTTGCTAAATGCTCCCTGTCTCCATTTCTTCATGTTCCGCAGCCATGAGGTTTGGTAAACCACAGAGCACTCTACGCACGTTAGATTAAAGCTCTGGACAGATGTGACACGGGATGACTGAAAATCACGGATGCTCCTACCCTACGCCGTACCGTATCACTGTGGCATGGCAATTTATTGAAATACTAACTTGTGTTTGTTTCCCCTATACTTTTTTCTTCTCAATTTCAAAGAGGTAGCCAAACCCTTGGCATTTCCTTGATTTCAGCACTTTTGTGGGGTGGAGAAAACAGAACAGATATTAGGCTTTTCAGTCTTTTATGAAAATTAATACCATCATAGATATTGTGGACAATGTCCCCAAGGAGAGATAAGATGTGTTTTGGGGATAACAAGAAAGGAAGAGAGGTTTTCTCCAGATGTCAGAAGTCCAAAAGGGGAATATCTCAGTAGAATAAAGCCCTAACCCTCACCCTGACTTCAAAAAGTCCCCTGCTTACCTCTCAAATCTTCCATCTTGACCATGTACCCCTCACACCCCCTCTTCCCTCTGGTCTCCTTTCTATTCCTCAAATGGTCCAAGCCTGTGCCCACCTGTGGTCTTTGTCCATCTGCTGGGAACACCTTTCCTTCTGATGTTCTGCTGCTTGCTTCTCATCCTCAGAATGTTCCTCAGAAAGGCTGTCCCCAGCCACCAAATCTAAGATCATCTACGCCAGTCAGCCTCTTGCCCTCCTTAAGTTATGAGCATGGAATTTTTTGTTTGTTTCTTCATTATGGCAAAATATACATAATATAAAATTTACCATTTTAACCATTTTTAAGTATACAATTCGGTGACAGTAAACACATTTACAATGTTGCGTAACCATCAGCACTATCCTTTTCCAGGACTTTGTCATCTTCCCAAACTAAAACTCTGTACCCATTGAACAGTAACACCATATTACCTCCTTCCCCCAGCCCCTGATAACCTCTATTATATGTTCTCTCCATGAATTTGCCTACTCAACGTACTTCATGTAAGTGGAGTCATACAATATTTGTCCTTTTGTATCTGGCCTATTTCACGTAGCATAGTGTTACCAAGGTTCATCTATGTTGTAGCATGTATCAAAACATCATTCATTTTAGAAGACTGAATAATATTCCATTGTGTATCCATTCCACATTTTGTTTACCTACTGACATGTCAATAGACATTGGGTTGTTCCCACCTTTTGGCAATAGTGAATAATGCTGCTATGAATATCGGGGCACAAACATCTGTTTGAATCCCTGCTTTCTAGGAGTGGAATTGCTGGATCATATGGTAATTCTATATTTAACTTTTTGGGAAGGCACTAGTCAGCACGGCATTTTTATAATGTGTTTGTCTGCTTCACTAGAAGGAAATGTTCATGAGAGCAGGGACCACATCTGTCCTTTCCATCCCGGAATCCCCAGCACCTAGAACAATATTTGACACATAACAGACACTCAAAAGTTTTAGTTAGATGAATGAATGAAGTAGGTCCTCAGTAATTGTTAGTGTTCTTTCTCCTTTGTACTTTGTTCTCCTTAAATAGATCACAAGCCCCTTGAGGGCAAGGATAGCTCACTCACCTGTGTGACCCCAGCGCTTAGCACATTGTAGGTACTCAATAAATCCTCGTTGAGTTGCAGTCAGCCCCCAATCTTTGCCTGTAGTTTGGTTTTCTCAGCTGAGCCCGGTAGGGTCCTGATGATTACGCACCTGTAAGAAGGAAGGACTTTGTTAGTAAGAACGGAGGACTGGTTTTTTAGCAAACAAAGAAAAATGCCCAGTGAGGCCCACAGAACAGCTTCCCTCTGGGGCACCTCTGCCCCTATTTTTCTCTTCTCCTTTTCCCTTTGGTTTCTGGATTCTAGCACTTGCTAGACCATGTCTTAAAGAAACACAAACAGCTGAAAAATCTGTTAAATGACATCATCGGCCTCCGGGAATTGAGGCATGTTGGCTGGGTTTGACTAAAAGCAACAAGGATTTGAGTCTTGCATTCAGATAAAATACAAGTTCTAACATCTCAATCTTTCTTAAAATTTCAGATAACAGTCCTTGGATTAAATATTTATTTTTAAATGATTTTCAAACAACTTTGAGCCTCATAATTCTGATTACGTATGCCATATACAGGTAAATAATATATTTACTACTGTATATTATATGTAATAAATTATACATACACATTACATATTACATTTTATGTGTAATAATTGGTTTACACATTACACATTTTAAGTAAAAAATGCCCAAATAGCACCTGGAAGTATTTCCATGAGGTTTCTCGCCCAATCCTGCCAGTCTCCTTTACTATTTAGGAAAATTCTTTATTTCAGCCAGCAGTATTTGAGGTCAAGGATAGTGAGAAGAACCTCCTAGAATCTCAGGATTAGCAGGCTCCAAAAGCCTGCTAGACCATGGCCATTTTCCCACTGACTCCTATCAATCCCCCCAGCCATTGTCTGCCCTCTGTATTGAAGCCACCGGCCTCTACCCAGCTCCTGCCTCCATATTCCCTGCCTGTATGATGCCCAGACAGGCAGCCTCAGGTCTTCAGCCTTTGATTATGGAGCCTTCATCACTCCTCCAATTCTGCATCTCCTTGCATTTAAATGTCTAGGACTATCAATGCCAGGGCTCTGCCTCAGGTGATGGTGATTCCAGCAGGGCCATCATTCTTGGAGGGGCTTTCCTCACTTAGGAAGTACTATCTGACTCTTAGCTATAAGGAGTTTTATTAGGATTTTTCAGGCCTTAAAGCCAGGCAATTTGCCAAGTTAAAGACCTGACCCACCTATGTTCAGGAGTTAAGAAGCTGAAATTCTTAGAGACACCCTTGAGGAACCAACTGGGCCATATCCCAAGAAGTAACATTGGCTTCCACTGCAGGCCACTGTTGGGTTTTCTCTCCCAACAGCCCAGCATACAAAATGCCAAGGTGGAGCACTGGTTCATTTCTTTTATTTTAAGTCTTTGGTAAATATACCCTAAAACAGTAATGCTTAAATGCATGTAATTCAAAGCAATAAATACAATGTTCAAACGTGATTTATAGGGTGGTTGGGCAGGGTTCAGGGGCAGGGGTTTAGGAATTGTATAGTTCAGAACAAAGAGCCAAGGTGTTGAGGGTTTAGTCACAAGTCTGTTAAATGGAATTACTGTGAAGGACCAGCACATGGTCTGTTTACGCCACTCACTATTTTTGTAATTGACATTATCAAGGTATAATTTACATGCAACAAACAAAGTTCCCCATTTTAAGATGTGTCATTGTTGGGGGGAGACAAGACCACCCCCATATTCAGAAATTAGCTAGAAGGACTCACAGATCTCAGCATATAGATGTATCCTAAGCTAAGTACTTTAAGTTAAGACTTAGTACAATGACGTAGTAAGGAGACAGCCAGATCATAAGAGAAAAAGAAACAGGCGGAGTCTGGAGGAATCAATGTGTAGCTGTTCTTTTGTTTTCTTCCTTTTCTTTTGAACAGGCTTTCTTATGCTCTCTCCTTGCCATCAGGAGTCACATAAAGCTCATTCTTTCCCCTGCAACAAAAATGCAGCAATATGTGTGTAATATGTAGTGTATGTAGCTCCCAAAAGATATATCCATGTCCTAATCTCCAGAACCTGTAAATGTAACCAGATTTAGAAAAGGATCTTTGCAAATGTAATTAGATATCTCAAGATGAAGAGATCATCCTAGATTGACAAATGTCCTTATAAAAAACACATAGAAGAGAGACAGGCACAGAGAAAAGGAGGAGGAATGTGACCACAGAGATGGAGATTGGAATTATGCAGCCACACGCCCAGGAAACCACCTGAAAGTGGAAGAAGCAAGGAACAGAATCTCTCCTAGAGCCTCTGGAGGGAGCTCAGCACTACCAATACCTTTATTTTGGATTTTTGGCTTCCAGAATGTGAGAGAATAAATCTCTGTTGTTTTAAGCCACCTGGTTTGGAGTAATTTGTCACAGCAGCCATAAGATACTCATATAACGTGTGTGACGTTTCTGCCCAGAGAGCCCATTAAAGACTCAGCACCTAAGGTTTTCACTAGGGGCTGGTCACATAGGCACCCTCGCCTAACATGTTCCAAAATTCCAGACTTGCAGAAGGAAAGAACATTGCTTGCACAGTTAGGCACAGCAAGCTACCCTCATCAGTCGGGGAAGAGTGAGAAGACTCCAGAAATCCACGTTCTCAGAGATCAGTCAAGGACCAATCTTGCAACCAGGGCTTTCTAAGAATAGCGGTCTCAGGCTTGCTATGTCAAGTCTTTTCTGCACATTAGGGCACAGTCTGATGAGTTTGACAAATGCATATAGTCATGCAGTCAGGATAAGCCGAGATATTCATTAACAACAAAAAATCCCCCAAACTCCTAGTGACTTAAAACAACAAATACATATTAATATTTCTTGCACATGCAAAGTCCATTACGGGTCTGGGTGACGCTCCTCATGTGACAGCTCAAGGATCCAGGATTCTTCAATCTTGTAGCACCTCTATGCACCATACTTCGATGCACTGCCATGGTAACCATGATTGGGGGAAAGTGTGTGGAACATGGCACACCAGCTTCTAATTCTTGTGCTCACACTTGATTGGCCAATGCAAGCCACATGGCTACACCTAACTTCAAAAGGGCAGAGAAGGATAGCTCTCTGTGTACTGGAAGTAGAGGAGACCATTAGTGACGTCCACCACAGTAGTCGCAAGGAAACATTTTCTGAATGCTCACAAGCCCACCGACAAATGATACAGCTCCCTGCCTACTTCCCCAAGCATGGCCCTGCACCCAGCACTTGGTAGCCAAAGGCCGAGGTCGGATCTACCTCGGAATGTGGCCAAGTGTGGAACATTTAGGTGTTTATTCCCCTAATTTATGGAAGCTGGCTAAGCTTCTGAGACAGGGAGAGATATGAGGAC
>CAUYRT010090772.1:0-39522 GCA_963574885.1 Lepilemur ruficaudatus | reverse complement strand
AGACCCCGTCTCTACTAAAAAAATGGAAAGAAATTAATTGGCCAACTAAAATATATAGAAAAAATTAGCTGGGCATGGTGGCGCATGCCTGTCGTCCCAGCTACTCGGGAGGCTGAGGCAGGAGGATCGCCTGAGCCCAGGAGTTTGAGATTGCTATGAGCTAGGCTGATGCCACGGCACTCTAGCCTGGGCAACAGAGTGAGACTCTGTCTCAAATAAATAAATAAATAAATTATTGTGAAGAGAACAGCAAGTAACCAGCATCCAGGTCATGAGATCAAACATTGATAATAGCTTAGAAATCCTCATCACTTGCTCCCATGTGGCCCTTCCCACTGCCTTCCACCGTACTCAGCCTGTCTCTCCTGCTCAGCACCTGCACACAGGTTTGGGCTTGGTGAGTGGTCAGGTAGTGTCTGAAGGGTAAGTGAACAGAGGATGAGGTAGGTACAGCCTAAGGAAACATTGGCTAAATTGGTATCTCTGGAAGACGGGCCCAAATTTCATTCCCCTACCTAGCGGTGGGTCAGAAGTCTCTTCATGTACGCAAGATGCGTATTCTTCCATCGCAGTGGTTATTTAACAAGAACCTCCTGGGTGAAGAACGACTCAGCGCCATGGGGTCAAAATCCAAGGAAGGAAAGGGGCTGCCTTGCTAAGTTGTATTTTGCACAGTTGGGAAGTTAGAAATAGTGTCTCCCTTTGGGGGTTCTTTCAGGAGCCAAAAAAAGCCAGGCAGGCACCTCATTCTTGGAAACAGCGTCAGGGAAAAGTTCAGGTTGGAACTGAGCTCCCAGTAAAGTTAGGATCCTGAGGTTGAATCTGACTTTTCGGATGTCTTGGAAGCCCCAAGGCGGCAGAGTATCCAGAACGATCCAAGGGTAACAGAACCAGGGAAGGTACCGGCATCTCATGCCATCTTGTTGCTGTGGCCAGCCACCTTCTCAATATTTATGTTTTATTTTTATCTCTGTATTAGAGAGGCATTATTTGTGCACAGGCTGTTAAAAACAGTTCTGAGGGAAACACGCTTCCAGCTGCTTCCTCCTGTTTTCCATCTGCCGCATTTAGGCGTTTTTGTACGTGTTTAACTGTTGCTTGTCAGGGTAATTGGGATTTTCTGAGGATAGGGGAAAAAAAGAATTCCCTAAAGGCGGGTGGTGAGTTCAATTGATCTGAAAGAGATTATAGTGGTTCGTCAGTAATAAACATTAAACTTCCAAGTGGAGCGATTAAAATAAGCACCAGGTAACTTCAAGTTGTAAGAGTTAACTTGCTTCAGTTGTATCTTTGTATTCCTATATTTATGCCTCAGCCACTGTTTCTCCCATTTAATCTTAAATATGTAAATCCTCAATTTATCTGGAATTACTTAGTGAAAGGCTGCTGTGTGAGTGTGGCAGATTATAATATTCCATCGCCACCCCGATCCGCTTTACCTCTTATTCTTTTCATAGCAGATCAAAAAAGCTGTGTGCGTGCCACAGGAATATATTATTTTAAGAGACTTGGACTTAGAAATTGATTGCCTTGATGAGAAAAAGAAAAGTCTCCTTCTGACCCAGAGGGTCACTTTATAATCCTGTCACTCGACATCAAAAAAGCCTTTTTTTTTTTCTTTTAGGAGACGATGAGAATATTTCTGAAAAGGAATTAATTTTTCAGCTACAGTGAAAACAGTGACTTGCAGACTTAGCCGTTGCGGGAAGAGCGGTCCTATTCAGAACACATCTCCTGTGATTAGAACAAGCTTCTGATATATTTTAGGGTCAGGCAGTTTTAGATGGAGTTTGGGATTTGTACCATGGGATGAAACTGATATTTTACTGATGATTTTTAAGGCTTAAGCTAGAGTCTCCCTCTCTCTCTCTCTCTTTCACTTTTGTAAAGGGATTTCACTGCTTTCAAATATATAATAATGATGGTTTATGGGAGCAGGCTAACCTCCTTGTGTGTGGATTTAAATTAATAGGCTATTAAACAGCACGTGATTTTCAGCACCATCTGAGGGAAGTTCAACTCACAATACTTTTCTCTGCATTTTAGGAATGCTTGTTCCTGTGACTGAACGACCTGTCCAACTGGAGCAGCGGTGCTCAATTCCGTGGCACATTGGAACCACCTGGAGGGTTTCACGAACTACTGTCACCCCAGCCATACTTTCGGGCATTTTGAATTAATTGATCTGGGGCCCAGGCCTCCATGTTTAGCAGCTTCCCAAAGT
Source organism: Lepilemur ruficaudatus (assembly GCA_963574885.1). NCBI lineage: Eukaryota > Metazoa > Chordata > Mammalia > Primates > Lepilemuridae > Lepilemur > Lepilemur ruficaudatus. Next base: position 37,298 of record CAUYRT010090772.1, on the reverse strand, counting down.
GATTCTAATGAACACATAGGGTTGAGAACCACTGAACTATAGTACATTTTGAAACCACGTGGCATTTTATTATTATGAAGTATTATTATCAAGATGTGTTACAAAGATCTAACACTTGCATTTCTAGAGTCGTTTGTTTAACTTGCTATCATAAAGATATTTTTCCAATTAATTTTTTTAAGTTTATAATTGGCAGGTGCAAAGGCACAGTTAGACAAGAAGAAGGAGTTCTGGTGTTCTGTTACCCAGCAGGGTGAGCTTAACAAACAGCAATGTAGTGTATATTTTAAGATAGCTGGAAGAAAAGATTCTCGATGGTATCCCCACAAAGAAATGATAAATATTTAAAGTGATGGATATGGTAATTACCCTGATTTGATCATAAAGATGTATTTGATGGAAGATTTCTAATCTCTTTACTAATGTGAAGCTTCAGAGCATCTATTTGAACCGTCCAAATTAATATTGTAGTGTTCATTTTACTGATAGATAGAATGAAGTTACAAAGACATCTTCTCAATTCAGGAAACATATATGTATTTGTGTGTGTGTGTGTATAAATATATATACTCAGGTATACTAAAATTAAAAATTCATGTGTGATAAGGTATTAACAAAAATAGTGGAGTTTAAGGTTCTTGCCTACCCTTTAAGCCCCATCCAAAATTATCTCTGCCACAGAGGCCAGAAATTCCGCCATTAGTGATTAATTTCTTAGTTTTAAGTTTATTGCCCTAGTTGGTTATTTTTAAAAATCATTTGATTCTTGAGGAGATGCATTAAGTGCCCAGTGCCTTAGTGGGAAAGAGTGTGGCAGATTCCTCTGGGTGTAGGTACGGTTGGGGTTGGCCTTGCAGGCATGTGACTCACGCCATGCTTAGAAGGGCCCTGCACTTTGTTTAATGCTTTGCTGTCACCATCTTGAAATTTTTTATAATAATTTTTTAACAAGAGTCTGCTGGTCCTAGGTGTGGCCTCCAAATATAAATTATCCATTGCTCTCTAGTGTGGTCTCTGCCAGGGACTGAGTGGTCTCAGAAAGAGCTGGGAGACCCCTGGCTGGGCTGACGTCTCTGCGGCTGTAAGTAACCAGGGATGAGGGGCTCTCTTTCCTTGGGCTCTTAGGAGGATGATTTGGTGCCATGTGTATTCCACACTGATATTGTGGACTGTCACTGATTTATAAATATTTAAGCATGTCTAAGTGCTGACTATATGCCAAGCACTGGACTAACCACTGGGGATATCACAGTAAGCCTTCATGGAGCGTCACTCAAGCAGTCAGCTACAAAGTGCTGTGGCATGCAATGCTCGAGGTGCCCTGGGAACACAAACAAAGGCACCTAACTCAACTTGCCAGGGGCAGGGAAGTCAGGATGTTCAGTCGAATGTTAAAGGATAACTCGTAATCAGCTATGTCAAGAGGAGAAATTAGAGCGTCCTAGACAGAGGGAATAGCATGTGCAAAGGCACAGGGGCACAAGACAGAAAACTATGCCTTAGAGGAAATAAATTCCGTGTGGCTGGAAGTGCCCGGGGAAGGGAGGGAGCATTAAGAAATTACTTTGGAGAGGTAATAGGGTAAGGTCATCGATGGGGCTCATAAGTCAAAAAATAAACAGTTACCATTTCACTAGACCACAGAACTATGGGCTTTGCGCACTTTGTATCTTTTCAGCCTCACAAGCACCTCATGGGCTGGTCCGCTTGTTAACTCCATTTTACAGAAGGGGAAACTGAGTCTTAGGTGGAGTAACTTGCCCAAGGTCATACAACTAGTAAATTGTAGAATTAGGATTCAAATGCAGACGGGTCTCTTCACAAGTGCTGAGTCCTAAATCACTGTATCATAAAGTTAAGAGATTTGAGCTTTAACTTAGAGAAACGGAAAACCATTAAAGGATTTTGAACAGGCAGGTGACATGAAGAACTACGGATTTTAGAAAGAGTTTTGGCTGTAACACTCGGATGTGTTCGGTGACTTTGGGCTCATTTTGTCAGTTAATGGCCTATCATCTTGCCCTGCCCCCTCCTCTGGCCTATCTTTTGGAGCCTGAAAGAGACAAAGAAGCCAGAAGTGGCCACCTTAATTTCTAAGGGGAAAGTTTGGGTAAAAGTTAAGTGGGGCAGACTACACAAACTCAAGGCTGGAAATGAAATTCCCAGTCGGTCTGTGGCTATAGGTCAATGTGTATTTTAGGTGAATAGACATAAGACAAGAAATAAAATGATTCCAAGTGGTAATTTTCATTGTGAAATTAAGTGCTTACAGCACCTCACAAGATTCAGTAAGAATAAACACACAAATAAAACAAAACCAGCTTAAAACGGGTCTAATCTCACCCTTCTTTGCCTTCTGCATTTTACACGGGGTGCTTTCTACTGGCCCTTCCTTTCCAAACCTCCCTGATGGGTTCTCCATCCACCTGCCCAGTCTTCTCCCTAGAGCTTCTCCCCAGGGCTGCCATCTTTTCTCGATGTCCTCGCCTTCCCTGCTGCCCAGGAAACAGCACAATCAAGTGGACAGTGCTTTGGGGTCTGCCATAAGGGGTGGGGGGCATTAAATCTCAGGAAACTTTGGCCCCCAAGGTTCTTAGTATCTGTTTCCTCATCCATAAAAATGGCAAGTTAACATCAACCCAGGTTTGTTGGGGACTCAATGAGACCAAGGATTTGAGAGTGCTTGGTTTCTTGTGGGTTACCTGTTGATTTCCATTCCTTCCTTTCCACTGAGACCTCAGTTCAAGTGACTTCCCCATCGGACATTTCTCTCACATCTCACCGGTCTGTCGCCCGACATGAATGTCCCTGATCCAGGCCTCTCTTACTCTGTCTCTTGGGCAATCAGAGGCCCTATGGTAATGCCTGGTTTTGCCAATGGTTTACTCCTTTGGATAGACCTGTTAGGAGTTTCCCCCGTGAGGCTGGGGGTGGGGGTCAGAAACCAGCTGATAGGTTTCGGAACCATTCTTACAGTGTCCACCACAGAGAAGGAAAGTCACACAGGTCGCATTCTTGGCCGTCAGGTGGGAAGGGCCCACGCAGTGTGCAGGGAACAGAATGGTCTTCCACCGTTAATGTGAGTGAAATCACTGCCAGAATTCCTTAAGCTTTTTATTTTACGCTTATTCAGGGATAGTGACTGTGCTCATGGCTTAGTTATCAGTTAATGTATCACCATGATCAAGTTCCTAGAAAGCATGTTGAAATACAAGCTTACCGTACTTCATCCCAGAAGAGGCAGATGTGGTTACACTCGATTTTTATAGCTGAGTGCTCAGTGAATCTCTCAGGATGTGGGGCTCTCCTGAACTCCACACATAGAGAATGCAAGTATTTTGTTTCTTTTTCTTTTCTTTTTTTCCTACTTGTACATAATGCTGTTGGAGAGGAGAAAGCAAGAAGGGGAGAAGGAAAGGAGAGTGTGACTGTTTAGCTAACGCGTCTGACCAGGCTGGGTCTGTGGCAGTAATGACTACAACCACGACAGCACTGATGATCACACACGATGGGACTTACGGGCAGCCAGGCACTGTTTTAATGCCTTACCCATTGGAATTCTTTTTATCCTCCTAACAATTTAGCAAGTAACTACTCTTCTCCCCACTTTACAGATGAGGAAACCATGGCACAGAAAGAGTAAGTGATTTGCCTAATTTTACTCAGCTACGAACAGCAGAGCCAAGATGTAACCCAGAGAGTTGGCTCCAGAGCTCGTGTTTAGCTGCCTTGTAACACAGTGACTTAGGATAATAAAGACTTTTTAATTATAGGTACCCACATAGGAGCATGTTGACTAAGCCTGGGGCTCTGTGCAGCTCTAATACAGAACCACAAGTTCCAAGAGAGAGAAAGACAACGGTTTCATCAACCACTTCTCTGGTCACGCTCAGCCCTGCCTTTGTGTGCTTGAGTGAGGATTACACGAAAGTCTTTGAAAGCCCTTGGCATAGGACTCCACAGTCCCTGGGCAGGGTCTTCCTCTCTTTAGTATGTTCTACCCTTCTACCCTTACGATGGTTATCAATAATCCAGTAAAGCTGTTTTTTCTCATGAACCAGGAAATGGCCTCAGAATGCTCTAGGAAACCACCTTCAGTAGATGACAGTGGGCATGGGCGATGAGACCTGTTTGTTATGCTCGTCCTAGCCCACAGAGGTAGAGATCATGCCATATTGATATTTAGAATCAAGTATAGTACTTAGTATATAGTGGGCCTTCAATAAATGAATGACTGCTAGAATGACTACTTAGGGAACTCAAGCACATTTGCATTTACCATATGGATTCTACTATGACGCCGATTAAAGCCAATGGTTTTAATCAAGGCAGAATATCTTCTTTAAACACAAGGATTAGGCCCGATGAAAAGAGAAATGTAAACAGGACTCTAATTAGAGAATTTACTAATTATTCTTCCCTGCTGAGGACATTAGCTGGGGTTTAGTCTTTAGCTGTGACAGCCATACGACTTTCTCTTTATCTCCAGAAAGGGAAAAATTGACTGGAAAGATTCATTTCAATACCCTGATTCCTTTCCCGCTCTCTTTCACCCTCAAAAAAAAAGATATTCCAGCATGAAAGATCACAGACTCAGCCCAAAACAGTGGACCCAGGTTGACAGTATTCAGGAAACTGCACACTCCTGGAGCCCCAACCGCTGAGACGAAGATAAATCGGCAGGAAGATTTCTTTGGAATGATGTGAATTTAATGAATCATGAAAAATATCCCCAGCTGTTCTTAAATTTAAGGGAGATTGAGTGATAACAAAAGATAGTTTCCCTTCCTCTTAGATGTAGGTTGGAGCGGAAAGAGCTGTGCTTAAAAAAAAAAAAAAAAACCCTGAGGCCAAAAGCTTGCCTTTTCTTTTCCATCTCTTCTATTGTTAAGGGGGAAAAAAGCTGTCTGCAGTCAGCAGCCACTGAAGGGCATGATGAAGAGTGTTTGCTATCACCAGACTTGAAGAATTCTCCACTCTGATTTCAAAGGTCACGCAGGCAAACATTTAGAGAGTGAGGGGCAATTCTCTTACCCCCTCCCAACCCCACCCCCAGCATCCCCACGTTTCATTCAACCCTTTATTAACACATGGATGTACTGAAATTAAAAATAATGATTCTCTCTTTCCTCGCCCCAGCTGCTGCAACCCTCACTAGTCCAGCCCTGGAAATCCTTGTTAACCCGTTGATTTTTGTGGTCTCCCAGGCCAGTGCTCAGCTGGGAGATGGGAGCCAGACCATTGTGGGTTTGGCTAAGCTTCAAGGATTCCCAGTTTAGATCCTGGAGGTCTATGGCTGGAGGGTTCTGAGGAGGGTTGAAGGATGTGGATGGCTTCTCTTCCTTCCTCCTTTTCTCTGCTCCAGCTTCTGCCTTGGCTAACATGGTTCCCCTGAATATGCCTGTACCATTGCAGGAGGTCAGGCCCTGGGCACAAGGTCCAGGTGCTCAGCTTACTGGTTTTACTTGAAAAAGCATAGGGCAGTTGGGTAGGTGTCAAGGTCACGAGGGAATGCCTGCTCACCTCTGCTACCCTGGAGTCTTTTACCTATCGTTAGATCAATTCTCCTTTTCTTCAAGGTGGGAAAGGCAAACATAATGGCTGCTAAGCAAGATTCTTTTTTCCTTAAGGCAATTTTTAACTTCTAAGTTTAGGTAAGAGATGTGTTCGAGAGACAGAAATGCTGGCCTCTCTGTGTAACCACTACAGGGAAATCCGAGGGGAGCATGGATGATGAAGGTGAGGATGCTGTTAAATATCCATGACAAACAATAAAATCGGGGACTTACACTCTACCAGATACAATATTAGTTGCTTCCCATATGTGATGAATTAAATCAACACACACAAAGACAAAGCCAAAAACCTCCAAGAGTTGATAATTGTAATCACCTATTGAACAAACTGGGCTTGGTGAGATTTTAGTAAGAAGAAAATGTCCCATCACTCTATCCAAACCCCGTTGGATCACTTTCCTTCTTCCTGGATGGTAAGTTGGGCAGATCCACGGCTTTGCTTGTCATTTTTCCATCTTAAAAATAATCTCAATCAAGACTGAAATATTGGCAGAGGGATAGGCACATAGATAAATGGAACAAAATGAACAACCCAGAAATAGTCTTACACAAGCACAATCGATTGATTTTTGACATATGTGCAAAAGCAATTCGATGGAGGAAGGAGAGCCTTCTCAACAAATGGCGCTGGAGCAATTGGACGTCTACAGGCAAAAAAAAAGAACCTAAACTTCACTCCTTATGCAAAAATTTACTCACAAGGGATCATAGACTTAAATGTTAAATGCAAAAATATAAAAGTTTTAGAAGAACACAGAAAATTTTTGATACCCAGGGCTTGGTAAAGAGTTCTTAGACGTGGTATCAAAGCATGATCCATAAAAGGAAACAAAAAAAAAAGATAAATTGAATGAAAAACAAACTACAGATTGGGAGAAAACATTTGCAAGCTATAGGTCTTAAAATGGATTTGTATATAGAATATATGAAAAACTTTCAATACTCAACTTTTTTTAAAAAAAGTGAATAAGCAGTTAGATTATAAAATACTAATAGACATATGGCATGAAGTAACTTTTCATTGAAGAAGAAATACCAGATGATAAATGAGAACATGAAGCCATGTCCACCATCACTAACCACCAGGGAATAAAAATTAAGATCATAACGAGACTTCACTGTACATCTGTTACAACAACTGAAATTTAAAAAATGCTACATTACAAATGAATACTACAAAATTCTCACAGGGATACAGAGAATCTGAATCTCTTATACATTGCTGGAGGGAATTTAAAATGCTACAGCCACTTTAGAAAACCGTCCAGCAGTTTCTTGAAAAAGTAAAGGTAAACATGTATCTGCCATACAACCCAATAATCACACTCCTTATGACCACATAAAATCTGCACACGATTGATCATAGCAGCTTTATTTGTAATAACCAACACTGAAACAAGTAAAATGTCCTACAATAAGTGAATGCTTAAACAAAATAGGATACATCCATTACTATAACATACTACCCTGCAATGAAAGGGAATAGGCTATTTGATACATGCAAAAACTTGGGTGGATCTCAAGGGCATTATACTAAACACACACACACAAAAAGGCCACTCCCAATAAGGTCACATAGTATATGCTTTTATTTATATAGTAGTCTCAAAATGACACAATTATAGGGATGGAAAACAAATTAGTGGTTTCTGGGGGTTAGGTATGGTAGAAACAGCGGTTGTGAATTCGGTGGGTGTGACTATAAAGGGGTAGCCATAGGCAGATCTTTGTGGTGATGGAACAGTTCTGTGTCTTGATGGCACTGCTAGCTGGTGTTCACAGGAATCTACATGTATGATAAAATGATACAAAACTATATAAACACAGTGTACCAATGTCAATGTTAAGGTTTGGATATTGTACCATAGTTATGGAAGATGTAAATATTGGGGTAAACTGGATCAAAGGTACCTGAGACCTTTCTGTATTATCTTTACAACTTCTGGTGAATCCATTAATATAATTATTTCAAAATTTCAAAATATAAAATAACAAAGTGTATCTTCCAGTACTAAGCACTATTTTTTAGTTTAATATAAAAACTTCAATATGTTACTCACCTCATTGAAAGCTTCTTCCCTCCCTGCACTGCCAGATCAGGCCTGACCCAAGCTAGCATTTGGGTGTATTATTAGGGCAGGCTAAACCATGCTATAGTTATAAAAGCAAAACAAAAATCCCCCAAAGTTTGGTTCTTTAGCATAATAAAGCTTTGTCACTCGGATCCATTGAAGGCTGGGCAGTTCTCTTCCATGCAGTGACTCAGGGATCCAGCCTCCTTTCATCCCGTGACTCTGCCATCTTTGACTTGTGGCTTCTGCTATCTCCCTGGAAGGAGAAGACAAACAATGGGGGATCACACAGGGGATTTTATTGCTAGGCCTTAAGGCACCCTATATTACTCCCACCTATATTCCATTGTCTGGAACCAGTTTGTCTGCAAGTGAGTTTGGAAAATACAGTACATGCCCAGGAATAGCAAGCACGGTTGTAGTGAGACTCTTGTGGTGAGTAGGAGGTGAGTGATAAGATTCTGCATCCTTGAGGAGAGAAGGGTAACACGATTAATTTCTTTTATCCTCCTCCATCACTCACATCTGATGAGTCTGGTCCTCCCAGGGAGGTAAGGAGTGAGTAGAAGAAAAGGACAATGTCTTCCATGGCTGCTGGTGGTGGGATTGGCTCCACGTGGGGCTCAGATGCTGGCTTTTTTCCCCCTTGGGCATCTTAGTGGGTTGTCTGGAGACACTGCTTCTCTCATTGGGGACCTCTCACTATACATTCCTTGGCACAGTGAGCCACCCTGCAGATAACTGTGTGTGACACCCCCTCACCTCCTGCCTCCAAATGCACATTCAAGCCTCTTTCTAGTGGAGTCATCTCATCCTGCTACACCAGGCAGGCATGGTGATTCCTGTTGGGCAGAAAACTTTGAGATGACTCAGACCGATTCACAGGAAAGCTCAGCATCCTTGCACCACCATGAGCTGGAAGTGCAGGCTGTTCCCACCATGGCCCTCTTCACTGGCTTTGCCATCAGAGGAAGCAACTCTAGCCTTAGGTGTTTTAAGGCAAGATTTAGGCAATACAGGGCATTTGCTCCCAAGAACTCTATCACTTTGCTTATCATGGGGACCCCAGAGTCTCCTCACCTGGCTTGAGGAGAGAAACTCCCTTTCTCTCCCTGCCTGGGTGACAGAAAGGGAGAAGTCTATGCTAAAGTCTTATTCAAATCAGTTTCCTAGTCTCCTGTTACATATAGGCAAGGAAGGACAATGGACTGCAGGACCTCTACCCAGTTTGCCATCTGTTGGCAAACCCTGCATGGATGGCTGGACTCTCCCTTCCTAACCTACTCAGTTCGCGGAACTTCATGCCACTAACTCAGGAGCACCCAGGTCTCTTGACCAAAAGCCGGCCTCACCACAACATCCTAATGGCCCTTGATGTGTTCCTCATATAGTGAGATGACAAAATTAGCATTTAAATAGCTGTAACTAGGGGCTTTCTAGGAAAGGAACTTTGTTCAGGAAAACAATTTGAAAGTTTGAGGGTTGTGAATTAGAAGGTGCCTGTAAAACAAAACAAAATTGCTGAAGGGTCACGTAGAAGAAGTGGAGCAGGCATTTGGGGATGGAGGAGAGCAGAAATGAGGGGAGGGGGCTAGAGAACAGGGTGGGAGGTGCAGCGAGGCAGAGACCTGGATCTGCGGAGTGGGGCGTTGGTGAAGGACATTAAGAACAGAGATGTCCAAGAGCCACCGGACATTGCTTGCGGCGTAAACCATCTCTGTCTCCTCAAAGCTTCAGTTAAGGCTTCTGAACATCGTTGGGGAGGGGGGATATCAAGGGTAGAACAGCCTTTCCAAGTCCACGGTGGTGAGGAGTACAGAGCAGAGGAGCTGGGTGAGGAGAGGGGCGCACGACCAAGGGCGTATGGAGCACGAACTCAGAGCCCGGAGTGGCCCTGGGAGGCCCGCCCCCGGGAATTCGCAGCAGTCTTGAGGAAGGCATTAAACTTCCCGCTGGACATCGCAGAGTCAGCTTGAGCTAATTTAATCTAAATCTCATGTGACAGGGCTACTGCAGCTGACATCTGGACTGCGCTCAAATAAAAACCCTTTCAAGAATATACTTTGTAACTCCTTCCTCACTAAGCTTTTTACCCAACTTGCTAAAAAGAATAGTTTCGAAACTTCTACTTAATTTTCCATGCCGAGCCTTTGTGAGGAGGTGCTAGAGAAGGACAAAATAAAAACAAGAGAAAATCAGATTAAGGAAGAGCGAAGCAAGTGGTGTAAATAATAGGATATATTGATGATCAGCTCACAATAATTCAGTTTGATTCAGTTTGATCAGTGAGTCAGAAGAAAGCTTGTTCTGGGCATATATGTTTGAGTGTGTGAGTGTCTGTATTTGAGAGCAGTGCTTCCTAAATTTTTGTGTGCACACAAATACCATGAGAATTTTTTGGTGGAGTGGATGGTGGTTAATGAGATTCTCCATTGCTGACAGCTAGCAGGTGATGCCATTGCTGCTGGTCTGAGGACCATATTTTTATTTTTTTAGAGACAGATCTTGCTCTGTTGCCCAGACTGGAGTGCAGTGGCGCAATCACAGCTCACTGCAGCCTTAGGTAGTAACGAGATCTTAGAGTATGGGGCAGTAACTTTCTAAACTATTTGTGATACCAAAGGAGGAAGAGGGAGATGAAAAGTACAAGAGGGCAGATGAGGAAAAGAGAGAAGATTAAAAACCAACAATAACGACATAGAACCAGGATTCTCCAGTAAGAGGAATAGGAAGTCATGAGCAATTGTTCCAGAACTCTTTGATGTTAACGTCAATGCTATAGGTTGCTTTGCTGTCTATTAAACAACACAAATTCTTTGTGTGTTCACCGTGCTTACGTTTCAAGAGTGAGAAAGCAAATGTCCGATTCTCTGGTCATTCATTAGTACTTATTTATATGTATTATATAGGTTGGGCATTCTTAATCTGAAGATCTAAAATCCAAAATCCTCCCTAATCTGAAAGCTTTTGAGAGCTGACACGATGCCACAAGTGAAAAATTCCACACATAAGTATTTAACTCAAACTTTGTTTCATGCACAAAATTATTAAAAATATATAAAATTACCTTCAGGATATGTATATGATAAGGTGTATATGAAACATAAATTAATTGCATGTTGAGACTTGGGTGCCATCCCCAAGTCTGTTATGTATCTTATTTTGTATACACAAATATTCCAAAATCTAAAATAATCCATACTCCAAAACCCAAGCATTTTGGATAAGGGATGCTCCACCTGTATAACACTAGTGCTGGTGTGTCCCAAAACTCACAGACAGCCTAGCATCTTTTATAGATGTGTATGCTCATGTGGAATGTGTATCTATATATATGCATATGTATTTTGGACGTCATTTTGCTAATTAGGAGCAAATTCCTCAATTCATATCATCCCATTAATTTCACCTTACTGTTGTAACTTAGTAATGTATTTTAACCCTAAATAGTTCTATAGTCTGGCAGACAACTTTAATAATATAACACAGCTGAATCTCCACCTAAATTGCTTATGCCAGGTAAAGCACACTGTGGTCACTAATGTCTGCCTACTGTAACTGACTGTGCATATACAAGTTAATTAGTTGAAATTTGCGTTGGGAGAAAGAGTCTGATGGAGGCAGGAAGGGTGACAAGGAGCCAAGTTTCCTACTTGTGAAGTTTTTGTGCTCTCTCCGGGACTCACCAACAGAATAGACCGGGGTCATTGCACTCCTGTCGCCTCCTGGCTCCATGGGCAGTGAATGCGAGTGCCGTGCGTGACAGTGGTGTTGGTGCTGGAGATTCTGGCTGTCTGTCCTTAATCCTGCCCCTCTCCCCAAGTACATTTCTATTTTCTCCTTTATAAATCTTTTTCTCCATTTTACCAATTCTCAATCTGTTCATCATCTTAATGCCTTTGCATTTTAGGATATCTATCTATCTATTTATCTATCTATCTGTCTCTATCACTGAAACAGACAGTTAAAAACATTCCAGATATTGATTTTGTTTCTTTTCTGTTCCTCATTTGATGCAATTATCCCGGGAAAAATCAGCCAGTGTGCGTGTCACCTCAGGGTTCTGAGACGCAGAGATCAGAAGGGGGCTGGGATGAAGGATTTAAACACCTGAGCTCTTGAGAGTTGCTTAATACAGGAGATTTGGGGTGCAAATCATCTCCGGGGCTCTCTGCTTTCTCACGCCCTAACCAGCTGATAATTTCACTCACGGAGGCAAACAAGGATCAAAGTGTGTTTTCTGGCTTTATTGATGGCAAAGCTGGGTTGGAGAACACAGCAGGAAGTCATGTTCTGTTAAAAACAGGAAGGCTCCAGAGAGAGCGTGAGACACTGGAGACAGTATGTAGCGATGTCCCTCCGGTCCTCTTTCTGAGCCTGGCGTGGGGGTGGGCCTACAGCCTCTGGTGGAGTGATTCTAGAAGCCCTTGCTCTTTCTTTGCTCTTCTTCAGCCACCTTGGGAAGATGTTAGGTTGGGTATGTCTTTTACAGCTTCCCCAGTTCTGAGGAGGGGTCAAGGCAGGGCCTGGGCAGCATGACCCTTGGACCCAGGGAAGAGGGGCCCTGTGTTCTAGAGGTTCCCTAGGGCCCATCCTCTGGCAGTGCCCTTCTCCGTGGAGAAAAAGGGAGGAGTCCATCCTGAGACCATACCTTCCTTCTAGATCACGCTTGAAAATTTCCTGCCCAAATGGTGCTGAGCCAACTCAGGCTGTGTGGGCTTCCACCTTGGTAAGCTGGCAGGGGTGCCCCCTCCTGCTGTGCCGCTTGCCCTGAGGTTGGATCCTGCCACTGTCATTGTGTAGGCCTCTAGGACTGAGGGATGGTCAGTGGGTGGATATATGCAGTGGCGGTAGGAGTAGGGTATGATGGAGCTTCAACACTCAATGATGCAATGTGGGGAGGAGACGGAGGATGGAGAAGGGGAAAGAGGGCAAACCACAGGCTGATGGCCAGTACAGAACTCTGAGGACTAAGTGCTATTTTTTCATAAAAATCTAAAATTTTAAGCTTTTGTCTAGCCTATATGTTTTGTTTTGTTTCATTTTGGGTTGGCATTTAAGGAGCTGGTCTTCCCTTGAAGGAACATGGGTAACCAAACCAAACCAATCAATCCACTGATTCTCAGCCACGCTGGGCTAGTGGCAGGGCCTTTGAGGGACAAGAGCAAGTCGGACATCAGCTTGTGCCTCTTTCCCGGTGAACTTCAGAAGCAACATAGGGTGTCAAGAATGCAGGTCAGCATTACTTTATGTAACTGTCCCTCTTCTTGTTTTTAGTTGGGAGGCCAGGCCAAAGGTAACTGTTCTCAGAGGTCATCTGTCCAGATCAAGCCTGGGGCCTTTCCAAGGGGACAGAGTCCAGTTGATGTTGGACGCTCACCGACTGGCATCAGCAAATGAAGACACAGTGATGAAATCTTCCACTCAGGGTTTCTAGGCAAAGATGGCAGCTCAACTATTTAGACGAAGAAGTAGATTTTCCTTTCTGAGGAAATCTTCTGCAGCCAGATTTGGGGCTTGCCATTTACTAACTATGTGATCAGGGGCAGGTGTGCCTCAGTTTCCTCATGTATACAATGAGGCTAAGACTAGTGCTCCCCAAGCAGGATTCTTATGAAGAGAAACAAGTGCAAAGAGCTTAGAACAGTGTCTTGCATGTAGCTGGCCCTCAAGAAATGCTATTGTTTGTTTACACCCAATAGCAAATAGCAGCCATTTATTAAGATTTTGCTATGTGGCAGGCACCGTGGTATGCTTGTTGTGAACATTACTTGATGTTTATCCTTACAACAACTCTATGTGATAGCAATTTTTTTTCATCCCCATTTCATAGACAAGAAAAGTGAGGCACAGAGAAATTTCACAGTTTGTTCAGGGTCACACGTTAATAGGTAAGAGAACTGGAATTCTCACCCAAAAGTCTGGCACAAAGGCTTGTGCTCTTCCACACTATATGGCCCTGTGATAAAAATAAAATAAAACCAAGCAAAAAATAGCCTCGTTGTTAGCCCTACTTGACGTTCCCTGAGAAAGCTGTTTGGTTATTCTTAGATTGTAAACTCTAACATGGCAGGCTTGTGGCTGTGATTTTTTCTTAATTTCTATAAAGGACTCTTCTATCATTCCAATCAGACTATTGCCAATGTATTCTCCCCTAAAAATCTGAAAATGTAAGGTTTCGTCTAATCTATGTGTGTTGTTTTGTTTCCTTTTGGGTTGCTCCTTTGAAGAGCTGTTCTTCCTTGAGGGAACATGGGTATCAAAACCGAACCAATCAATATCCATTGATCTATCATGATGCTGTGTGCAGAAGACACTTAATAAAGGCTTTCTGTTCTGGCTGTGACTGTTGCTGGTGGCACCGTGAGTTGGAACCTGTGGCTTGCAGTGCTGCGCCCAGGGACACTGCACACAGACGTGAACCTGGATGTTACAAAAAGCTCAATGCAGTTATGGGTAGTACCTGGGGTCAGGGAGAGTCAGAGAGTCACCACGTGAATCCTTGATACCCCCAAATTTCCATCCGGTTTTTACGAAAAGTCAGACCACGTTATTTATCTTCAGGTCTGCCAAAATAAAGCTAAGCTACCTTTCTGATTATACCTCCCTCCTCCCGTACTTCTCTTTTTCTCTCAAACCACAACAAGAGAAGATTGATAGCTGGAGTGGAAAAACCCGCGGCGTGGTCTCACAAATACTGGCCTAGGCTGGGGGTGGGAGGAGATCCTCCTTCCTCATCTGTTTGTTTAAAGATAAAGAGGCCCTTTCAGTCCACATGGGGTGCAGCCATTTGACCATAAACTGTATTAATGGATGCCAGAAAGTACCTGCCTTACTAGGCTGCATGGGGAGGGCTCTGACCACTCCAGGCCAAGCTTTCCCAAACTTCTCAATGTAAAAATGTTCCCTTTTGAATGTTTATTCTAGTGTCTCATACCTCATGGATTTATTTTTATTTTTATTTTATTTTTTTCGTTCTAAAAGCCTCTTTTATTTCTAATACACAGAGATCCTGGAATTTCAGATCTGCCAATAACACTCCCTTGTTCCAAAGAAAAAAGTCATTTCTTTTTTCCTTACTGGAATTTTTTCATTCCTTCCCACCCACCCCACCCCCATTTCTCATTTCCTCAGGAAACCATTTAGCTGGAGACAGAGGGAAAGTTTTCCAGCACACTTCCCCCAGCCCCTACAGACTCAGGCACATGCAGATCGCAATCTAGCACCAAGAACATATGTTGCAATATACTCAACCTTGCCCGTAAAGATTTCTGTCTCCGGTGTCCTGGAGCATTTGGAAGCCCTGGCGGTGCAGGCCGCCTCCATCTGCGCTGACACCAGTCAACCTCCAGGCACCCTTGAAGGTAGCTGGAGCTCATTTTGGAGCTTCCCGGTGTCCCCGGATGGGAGATCGTCCTTTGGGCTTTCTAGAGTAAAGCAGGGACTCCCTGTTGATTTTAAGAGGGACTATAGGAGCATGCTGTCATTCTTTCGCTAAACAAATATTAAAGAACTTTACCATGAACTATATGGCATTTTAGGTGCTGGGGACATACTGGTGGACAAGACGGGCCGGGTCTCTGTTCTCAAGTTTATTTTCTACTTTTCGGAGGGTGTGTGTTGAGTACAGAAGGCAAAAACCAAGAAAACAAATAAATGAACAAAATATGTTCATTTTGTGATAAGTGCTATGAAGAAATCAAATAGTATTTTAGGATAGTGGTTAATTTCCTTTCTGCCTGCAAATTTTAGGGCCCTTTCTTCCCCATTTTCTAATCCTGGGAGTCACCTAACACACCTTTAGGCTCCGAGTGCCTTACTGGTGGACACCTTTGTCCCATCCACCTTGAGGAGGATTCTACATCTTTCTCTGAAGATGGAGTTGAAGAACTTTTGTGAGCAAACATTTGGGGTCTCGGCTCCTGGGCTGACTCAGTGTGCCTCAAGGTAGGTGAGTAACGCAGAGTGTTCCAGACACCACCTTCCCCTTTATGGTCCCAAATAAGTGGAGAGCTTTTAAACATATTTGAGTGGCAAAGATCAAATGAATAGAGTAAAATTATTTCCAGCTGCAAGAAAAACATAACCCTTAAGCAACAGGGACACCGCTGTGTCATTCACGTCTCATGACTCGTCAAGTCTGCTGGGCTCCAATCTAATCTGTGTCCAAATCCAAGCACTGTTGGGTGTCTCCAGGGAGGGCTGGCTTTTCATCCTGGTAGCCAACACTCATCTTCTCAGAGCTGTGGGAAATTGTTGCTGTTGCTTCTTAGTTTGCATTTTTGCTTTCCCTTTGGATACAGCAGTTTTCTGGAAGAGAGGCCTCCAGGAATCAGAGGCTGGGGGAGTTTAATGGTATCAGAGGCAAAAGTCCTTCTGAAACTGAGTTTACACTCTGCTTAGCAACCACCAGATGTCAGCAACTCATCTGATTTCAGTTCCCAAGCAAAGGGAAAGACCTTCAGGAAGGGAAGGCATGTCTTGGCTGAGGTCTGCTTTTTTTGAAGTTTCAGGTGTGGGTTAGGGACGGTGTCTACTCTTAGGAAAAGTGCTAATGGCTCAAGCAGGATGTTAGTCTGAGGACGAGACACTCAAACACATTCATGTGATGGAACTCTTCAACTAACATTTTAATTTGGTTTTTTTTGGTCAGTATCATTTAGAGATACTCAAGTTTGTCAGGGAATTAAAGAAGCTTTGCTGGGAAGATTTCTAAGGCCAAAGGCAACTATAATGGATCAATTTGCTTTCAAGTTTTTTGGTCTTTTTTTTTAAAGAATCTTGCTGAACTCTTGGGAAAAACTCTGTCAGACGGGAAAGAGAAGTCTGAAAAGTACAAACATTATTTCAGAGTAGGCCTAAACAAGGTACACCGAGGGCAACAGGTAATTGGGACCAGCTCCTGTAAGGTTGATTTATTTTGCGAAACCAAGTTGAGCCCTCAAAATAATAAAATGTGAGACAAAATGCCCTTGGTGAAATAAATGTCAATATAGCTAAAAATGCCTTCAACTTTATGGAGGAAGCCTACACATTAGTTCATGGGTTTTAGAGGCTCATTATAATGTGGTCTTCGAGAAGCCAAGCCCAGGGTACAAATGCTCAAAGAGAACATGTATTAAAAGTTCTGAGATTCCTAAGAGGCCCGGTGGCAGGGATGCCCCATGCATTATTTCCTTAGTCAACCTCCAATGTATCTTCTTCCACTTTTCACTTTTATTCCTCTTGTTTCTGTTATTGATTCTGTACTTTAAGGTCCAATCTGCACCCATCACTCCATTGTTGGGCAGGTCTCTGCGCAGCTAGAAGTACGGAGGAAGGGGCCAGGTGTCCAGCGTAGCAGGTGTCTCAGTGTGGGGAGGTGTCTTCACGTAGGCTCAGGGCAAAGGCCTTGTGGGGGCTTTGTCAACAACTCCCTCACCAAGGCCCTGAATGAGGTTGGTGGAGTGGGCGCTGAAACTGCCCCTGGGCAAAACAGGGCACGACCTCTCTCTCTAACCTACTTCTCACTGCTCACGTGAACCCTTGGCATCAGCCTCATCCGTTTCTCACAGTCCCCTAGACGTGCCAAGGACTTTCCTTCCTTCAAGTCTTTCCTCCACCCAGCTGTCCCCCGAGCCCCTGGACTTGCCTTTGATCTCATTGAAATTCAATTGATGGTTCAAACTTTACCTCCTCCTTAAAGCCTTCACCCACCACTCTAGCCTGATATTATTTCACACCTCTTAATTCCTAAAGCAGTTACTGCACCATATTTTTAGTTCCTTTAATTAATAATCCTATATTAGATTATGTGAATAATTATATAGACATGATTAATAATACAATAGATAACACACATTATATTATATTGCCATTTATATTACATAACCACATTTTCTTCTAAAATAGATTATAAATTTCTTAAAATCTTAAAATCATCTTTAAGCAAGTATTTTACAAATGGTAGGATGTATAATAGATACTTGTTAATTGAAAGCAGAAATAGTCTATTTGCTGATCTCAGGTTATGCTCTAACTTCTGGAGTATATATCCTTGGATGTAAATTTCTAAGATAAATGAGAAGCGGAACCTGGAACCCTTTGCTTCTTCCTCATTTACTGCTCCGTTTGAGATCCTTAAGTGAAGAAAGGCCCAGAGAAATTTATGTGGTTTGAACTCCACCCCTTTTTCTGAAGGATGTGGCTCCTTTTGACAATGAAGAATGCCAAGCCTCAATTCCCTGAGGGTAATTTGACCTGCTAATTATATGCAAAGAATCAGATCCCTAAAAAAGAACTTGACTTTGTTGTCACCTGGGAAATGTCAACAAATGGCATTCTCTCCCTTTGAGTGATCTCTGTGGCTTCTGGCTGGACAAGGAGAGTCAATAGGGAAGCCAGGTGAGTCAGGGGCCTTGGAGTCACCAGAGGCTGGGATGGGTGGGGCATTTAGTGGCTCTCTTCCAATAACTTTGTTCTTGTTGCTGAAATTTAAAAATTCATCGTGGTTCCTTTGTGAAAAGAATCTTGGAAGGAAAATCACCTTTCTGTTTTCTAACTTGGAAATAGAGGAAGAGCTGTGCTAAAGTTTTGATGGGCATCTTAATATTGTCCTTGCTGGCTAGGCTGAGTCCACATCCAAAGCCACTAGTGTGCAAGGGGAGGCCGTGCCTTCTCTGCCTCCTGCTAGATGAGGCTGAGGTCAGTCGAAAGGCAGTGTGATAATTATGATAACTTATTACACCACTTAGCCAGTGCTTGCTGTGGGCTAAGTGCTTTACATCATTCCCTTATTTAATCTTTACTGCAACTCTTGGGAACATGTTATTATTTCCCTTTTATAGAAAAGGAAGTTGAAGCTCAGAGAGTTATACAGCTTAATAAGGGGCAGGGTTGGGTTTCAAACCCAGGCGAGGTGTCAGGTGCCTTGGGTTTTGGTCCTGATTTTCCCACCGTCTGGCTATGTGACTTAGGAAGGAAAATTCCTAAAACTTCTTTGAGTCTCTGTATCTTTTTCTTAAAATGAGGGGGCTAGGCCAGATGGTCCAGAACTACTTTGTCCAATGTAATGGTTACTCATTGCACGTGGCCCTTGAGTGACAGCTGGTCTGAATTGAGAGATGTTGTAAGTGTACAATGCACACTGGATTTCAAAGACTTAATACCGAAGAAAGAATTTGAGATTTCTCAATGGTATTTTTAATATTGATTACTTTAAAAATGACAATGTTTTATATATAAAGAGTTTGGCAAACTACATTATTAAAATGAATATTATCTGCTTGTTTTTACTTTTTAAAATGTGGCTACTAGAAAATTTAAAATTACATGTGTAGTTCATGTTATGTTTCTACTGGACAGTGCTTTCTAGACTTTTCTGATGACTTGTCTCTAGAGGTCATGCGTCTCAATAGTTGAGGTTTCTTTCTGCCTCCTTGGGTGTGAAGTTGGTGATGAGAGCAGGGCTGAAGCTGAAGGAAAAGCACAGACACAGCCAGAGTGACCCATAGGTGTGGCACAAGCTCTGACTCTTGGGACCCAAACTGGCCACTCGATTTGGCAACATATTGATTATACAATCAGGTAAAAATGCAGTCTTGCACTTTTCAGCAAGGATAACCTCTATCCCATTCACAGGTGGAATTCTTTACCTGTGTAATTTCATGTAATCCCACAGCAACCCTATGGAAGTCAATCCTATTAATGCAGATTTCACAGATGATAAAACTGAAACTCAAGAGAGGTTAAGTAACTTGCCTATGGTCATAAAACTAGTTTGTGATAGTTCTGGGTTCAAATATAAGTGTGTTGGATTCAAAAGTTTATAGTTATATAGATTATGTAGTATTACTAATTAGTAATTACTGATACTACCTAGTATTACTAATTAGTAATTACCAATATGACCCAATCCAAATGCTCTGTTTCTCCAATTGTAACCAGACAAAAAATGGAAAAAAGCATCTGCTTTGTGGGTAGGTTAGTGGTGCTGGAAAGGCCTCCAGGAGGCCTCTGATTCTGCTCAGGGACTATTTATGTAACTTGGAAGTCTTGTCTGTCATTATCCACCCCTCAGGCAGAAGTGCTCTGCTGGGCTCTGCATCCAGAAGTTTGGAGAGACCAGGCTTTCTAGCCCCATCAGTTGAATAAAGACAGCGATGATGCAGATGGAGATAATTATTTACCATTTATAAAGCCCTACCAAGTAACTGGCTGAAAACTGGAAAGTTTGCCTCCATTATCCAACCACTTTCAAACATTCAGGTTTGGCAAGTTAAAGATAGGAGTTTTGAATTTCCTTCTAGTGACACTATGTGTATCAGTTAGGGTCTCATCAGCAGAGGGAAACCACACAGTAATTTGAATATGATAAAGTTAATATAAGGAATTATCAACTATCATAAGGGATAGTTATGAAAAGAGAGCTCTAAGAATGTAGGCATAGCAGATGTAAGCAACAGCCACTACACTCAGGGCTGAGATAGGGGCCCAGGGAGCATCCTTTCCCTGCACTCCCCTCACCAAACCAAAGGCTGAGATCCAGGCATGGTTGGAGAGAGCACAGCCATCCACAGCCCACTGGATGGACAAGGAGTCACTGCTATAATGGAATTTGCTGGAAAATTGCCCTCTGGAACTTGTTATACGTCAACTCCCTGGGGTGCTAAGGAAAGCTATTCGGGAAGCAGCATCTCTCCAGAGATACCTACTATGAAATTATCTGAGGTGATAGGGGAAGCTGCTAGATGTAGGGTACTGCTGGCCACCACACACTGGAGGAGCCTGACGCTAGAGAAACTGCCTAATCTCCAGGAGCTGAGTGCTGGGAGAGCTGCATGCACTGAAGGAGCGATGCTTGAGAAACCACCTATCCTTCAGCAGTTGGCTGCTGGAGAACCTGCCTGTCCTGCAGAAGCCTGGCACTGAAGAAGCTACCCACACTGCAGGAGCTGGGTGCTCAGGAAACCGTGTGTGCTGTGTGAGTCTGGTCCTGGTGAAGCTGCCCATGCTGCAGGAGGCTGCTGAGCCAGAACACCAGAACCAGAATGGAAATCTCCTTGCTACTGCAGTGTCTCACCAGGGCTCTCTACTGACAAAACAGCATTGTGCCAGCAGGCACAGGAAAAATATATAAAGGGCCCAGATCCATTTTTGCCAAGCAGGCAGTGAAGGATGAATTTGGAGCGAAGAGGCAATACATTGATAACTGGCACATCATAGGAGAATCGTCTTTAAATGTTAGTATACATAAGCAATACCGGGAGGGTACTTGTGAACACCTCAGTCCTGAGACCCCACATTCTGGTTCAGTGAATTTAGGTTAGCCCTGGAATTCACAGTTTTCACAGGTACTCCAGGAAATGTTTATGGGTGATCTGCTACCATCAGTGTTAGCTTGGATTATTGCAAAACTCTCCTAACTGGTGTCCCTAATTTCCTTCTTATTCCCATGTAGTATATTTTTCACACAGTAGCCAAGTGGTCCTATTAAAATACAAGTTAGGAGACATCACTGAGCTGCTCAAAATCCTCCAGTGATCCCCCATATCACTAGAGAAAAAGCTCAAGTCTTTACACGGGCCTGCATGATTTGGGCCCCTACTACCTCTCTCCTAGCACTCTCTCCCTTGTTCACTCAACCTGGGCTACACCAGCCTTCTCGGTGTACCTTAAACACCCAGGCACACTTCAGCCCCAGGATGTGTACTATTGCAGTTCTTTCTTCCTGGTGAATTTTCCTCCCAGATTTCTGCAAAGCTAATATCCTCACTGGCTTCTGGATACCTTCTCAATGAGCTCTTCCCTGACCACTGTATTTAAAATTACAACCCTGTTCCCCCTGCCCTGCACCCCAGCTACTCCCTATCCTCCTTCCCTGTTTGATTTTTATCCATAGCATTTTCCACCATCTAACTTGTATGTGCCATTTATTTATTTTGGTTGTTTTCAGTCTTGTCCCACTGGAATGTAAACTCCATGAGAAAAAAGAATTTTCATTCACTGCTATACTCTCTGGGACCTTGAATGGTGCCTAGAACAATATATGCTCAATGAATATTTGCCGAATGAATGAATCCTGACTGTACTTTGAGCAACTTCTCTACAGAATATATAGATTGTGAGGATGTTGTACTAATGGGCCCACAGCAGTTCTTCAACCCTTTAAAATTTTCACATATGCAAACATTAACATGGGCCTTCTAAAGGAGCTATATCTCATGAAAATAGAGCTTTCTAGAACAGCATGAGTGCAATGGATAAAGAGAACGCTCCTCCACCTATTCAGAAGGGTGGGAAGGTAGCCCAGCTCATTGGAGGAGCACGTGGAGTTTTAGAAGGAGAAAATGGCAAATATTCAAAATGACTATTTTTGAGCAAAGTCAGTATTCTCAGCCATGTTGCTTCTGGAAAGTTTCTAGAAGCCTCTGGATTTAGAAGACAAGTCTCCAGATACAAATACAAGCAGGTCTGTTTGTCTTCTTCCCAGAGCCAACTTTTCTTGCTCTTGGAGGAAGGAAGCATGCTTGAGATTGGCACTTCCTTCAGGCTCTGGAAATCGTCCTCCATCCCCATCCTAATCAAACAAACCTCTCCCGCCTGCCCTTAACTGAAGGACTTAGTGAATTCCAAGTGTGGCCTTGCTGAGTGAGTCATATCCCTGTTTCATGTGATGTGGACCTTATTTAGCCAAGGACATTTAAGAGTTTCTGCATGAATTATTTAAGGAAAGGGCAAAGAGAGACTGAGAGGTAGGTCCTGAGATTTGTGTTGGACTCTGCAGAATAAGTTGAAGGCAAAAAAATAGGCCTCATATATGTATGTGTGATATTGGAGGACCAGCAGTCCAGATCAAGTCTTTAGTCCTATTTTCAAAGTAAAATTTGACAGAAAAAGACCATCTTGTGATTGTCAGAAGATGGTGGGGAAAAAGTAACACAATTAGAGTTAATTTACAGTTACTGGGGTTATTAAGTCTAATTATGGAGTCTGAGCAATGCTGGTATAGCCACGTCATGTAATATTGAGACTTGCTAATAGGTATCAGCCACTTACATGCCATGATAGTCTGTTGTTGAGATGACTCCTCTCATAGGGATGCTAGCCTGACAATATCCTGCCTTGTAGATTCACGAAGAGCTGGAAAATGTATTTCCTCTTTTGAGAGCTGTCACCTTGCCTCATCTTTGGATGATGTGTCAAGTTCAAATAAGAAACTCCCCATCAATCATCATGAACTTTAAAAAAAATTATCACCTAGTCATCATTTTATCATCAGTATTTCTAGGGCGATAGTGAGAAATTTGTCTGTTTCATAAAAAAACAAATTAGACAAGGAAGAAAGAACAGTTGAATGAGGCTAACTGACCCTCTGGTGCCTCCAAGAACCATCAGACAGGGGGTAGGTCCATTTTTTCCCAGCCCAGTGCACTTTTGGAATAATCTCTTGGTTTGTTCCACTGCCCTACACTGGTGGTATATGTGCTCTCCACATTGCCAAATCCAATGGCCGTTCTCAGTCTATATTGTATTCTGCAAGCAGCATTTGACAGGGCTGATCACTCCCTTGGACTTGAAACACTTTCTTCACCTGGCCCTGACACCTTTCTCTTCTGATTATTCATTTTCCTCAGTGGCTGTTCCTTCTCCACCTCCTTGCAGTTAGAACACAACAATTTAGTAAAAGCCTCATCTCTGTTGTAGCTGATCCCTGCCGAGATAACTTCATTCAGGGTCATGGTTTCAAACACCATCTTCCAAGAACTTCCAAATTCACATCTCAAAGCTTGACTATTCCCTGAACTCAGATAACAGATGGTTTTTCACTTGACACATCTACTTTGATGTTGGATAGACATCTCAAACCTGACATTCTCCGAAACATGCCCCTGATTTCTACTCCCCTCAAAAAACTTCTCCTATAGTTTTCCCATCTTAGCGAGTGATAAGCCCTGCTTTGTAGCTGCTCAATGCCAAGAAGCTTGGAGTTATCCTTGACCCTTTCTGTCATGCCCCATTTCTGACCCGTCAGCAAATCCTGTTGGCTCTTTGACCTGGAGTCTGACCACTGCTCACCACCTGCGCTACCTAGATCTTAGCGTTATTTCTCCTCTCCATTATTGCTTAGCTCTCAACTGGTCATTCTGCTTGGACAAGAGTACAGTCTCAAGACAGTCATTGAAGTGACACTTTTAAGATGTAAATCACATCCCCTCTGCTAAAATCCTTCCAGTAGCTTTCCATCTCACCCAGCTTAAAAGCCAGAGCTCTGCAGAGCCCCGAAAGCCCTGTGTGATCTGTTCTCACCCCTGACTCTCTAATCTATTCTAATCTAATCCATGCTCACCTTAGCCCCACCACTCTGGTCCCTTGACTTCCCCTGGACACACCAGTCACCTTCCCAGCTCAGGGTCTTCACCTCCGCTGCACATTCCTCCCTGGAAAACTCTTCTCCCGAATGACTTAATAATGGCTTGCTTCCTTGTTCTTCCAAGGTCTCTGCTCAAATTTCCCCTTATCTGTGAGGTGTTCCCTGACCACCCTAAAAAAATAGCCATCTGTCTTAGCCAAGTTTTGCTACATATGATGCAAATAACGGCAAATAATAACACAACCCCCACCCCCCGTGTGTTGTCCCCTTCCCATGTCTTTGTGTTCCCCCTCCCCCGACTCTGCTCCATGTCCTCCACCTACTGGTTTGTCTCACTTACTCGGTGACATGACATGTATTTACTTGTTTATTTATTATCCGGCTCCCTCTGCTGAAATACAAGCTCCACAAGAGCAGAGGAACTTCGTTGACTGGGTTCCCTGCTCTGTTCTAGTTGCCTAGAATATCACCTGGCACAAAGAAATTGTTCAATGAATATTCATTCAGCTAATGAATATATAAATAGAAAGCAGTTAATGGTAAATTAGGATGTGCATAAAGAATGGCACTGTGAGTTTAGGAGTGTTAGATGGAAATGGATGCTTTTAGGAGAAGTTCATGAGGGCAGTGATAGTGCCTCTCTCCGTACAAAACTTGCAGCATGGAGGTTAAGTGTTGCCTGTCTGCAGTCAGTTTGGACCTGTGTTTAGCTGGCTTGGCCGCTTACCAGCTCTTTGTCTTTGCACAAGATATTTAACCTTGCTAAGTCTCGGTTTTTCTCAACTATAGACTAAGAATAATAATAGAACCTACTTTGAGACTATTATGAAGAAAAACATGTTAAAAATGTTTAGCAAGGTACCTGGACATAATAAGTGCTCAATAAACATTGCAATCATTATTTTTGTTGTATAAAATAAAATGTTGGCTAGATGTACCCTAAAATATCAACAACGACTAGCTTGAGATTTGGGATTGTAGATGATTTTTATTTTCTTCTTCTGGTTTCTATTTTCCCATTTTTTTTTTTTACAATGAACAAGGATTACTTACTATATGAAAACAAATGACAATTATTGCTTTTTAAAAAAGAATTATACCAGTGCAGCTGTGTTTTGCTTGGGTTGGGTCAAGTAGACCAATTTGAATGGGTTTGATGGTCTCCTCAGGTTCCTATCAGCCTTGTGATTCTGCTATTTCTAAACCAAATGGGGGCATGTAACAGCCAGTGCTCCGAGGACGTGAGTGGCAGGAAGCAAGGACAAGAGAAGCCGGAGAAAAGCATATAAAACTAAAGAGGTCCACATGCTAACGCGAGGACCTTCTGAGTCTAGGTTTCCATTTCATGGCTTGGGATGAATTTAACTTTAGGGACTCCAAGCTGGGGAAAAAAGAAAACACAAATCAATTCCACTTTGTTTCTAGCATGGAAAGGTTTCATAAGGAGGCAAAGTCTGAAAATGGGCTCTTGAGAGAAACTGGATTCACACGTGTTGCAGCTAAAGATTCTCTGGAGTTGTACTGTCCAAAAGAAATAGAATATGAGCCCCATGTCATTTTAAATTTTCTAGTTGCCACATTTAAAAAGGATAAAAAAGCAGGTGAAATTAATTTTAATTATGTATTTTATTTAACCCAATGTATTCGAAATATTATGTCAACATGTATTCAGTATGTAAAAATTATTAATGAGATCCTTTACATTCTTCTTCTTCTTTTTTTTTTTTTTTTTTGTATGAGGCCTTCCAAACTCAGTGTGTATTTTATGTTTGCAGAACACTGCGATTCAGGCTGGTCACCTCCCCAGCCACCTGTATTGGACAGTACAGCTATTGACCATGCAGGTGCCCCTCCAGGAATGGAGAGTCCCAAGAGTCAGCCAAAGTCTTCTCTTTTTCCTCTTCTATCTTATCACTCTCTCTTCTCAGAGGGCCTCCGATGTGTCTGGCCATTTCCTGCCAGGATCATTCTCTGATGCTGCCAACCTTTCCCAGAAAAGGAGTGGTTCCTGGAAAAGACAGGGCCTATTGAGAAATTTAGAGGGGCAGGAAGTGAGCCATTTTGAGGACACTCCTGTGTCACCCTGTGCTGTTGGAGCCGCTGAGGATACTGTGCGTAGGCAGCGGGTAGCTGGTGGCCAGCACGGCTGGGTTGAGAAAACTTCAAGGTCAGCAGAAAGCCCGGCCAGAGCTCGGCAGGGAGCGGAGTTGTGGTTTGGCTACCTGGCTGAGCAGGTGACCTTCACGTGCTTGTCCCTCCTTACAGCCTCGCTCCCTGCTACATGTCTGCCGGAGCCCAGCCTCCATCCCTGCACACGTTGTAGCCTGTGTGTTCCTTTTCTCCCAACAAAAGGGAATTCAAGATAAAGAAGTATGTTTATCTTGCCTGGGGGGCTCAACTAGTACATTTGTCAGCATTGAAGCCGGAGTTTAACTGTGACTAGCTACTTCATTTGTCACAGGGGTGTATTTATCTGTGTTTGGAAGATTTAATTTTTTTCCCAACTAAGAACTGTATAAATAGGTCTAATGAGCCTGGAGGGCTCTCATTTGCTTTCACAGTTTCTAGCAAGCTGGGAAATCTCAGGGCACCCTTGCCTCTCGGGGCTCTGTGCTGCCCGCTAAGCCAGCGGACTGGCAAAGGCCAGCTCTGTCCCCCCATGCTGGACGGCGCACACGGCCCTGGGACACTCAAGTTCTCTCATGCAGGGGCTTACATTTGGGAATGTTTAGTTAAGATGATTTTTATTCCTTTATACTTATGATAATCTGCATAAGCTTTTGTTTGTATAGCTGGCAAAGTGCTCTCCAGATAAAGAGAAGGACATGGGTAATATATATGAATAGAAGAGTAACATTGGAGGCGGCTTGCTCCAAAGGAGATCTGCCTCTCCGTCAAGCCAGTGTCCACTCCTGGCTTTCCTAGATTCTTTCTTTCTTTTATTAGGAGAGTTTCTGTCCAAGTAAGGGCCAGTGTTAGTTCCAGCAGAGTGTGCGTGAGAGAAGGCAGGGGGCAAGGGTAGAGAGAACGAGGAGGGAGAGGCAGAGAGACCAAGGCTGTAGTCCAGAGAGGGTGAGGAGGGAGGGGATGGAAAGAAGGGAGAGAAGATTTTTAAGAAATGAGAAAAAAAGGGAGTTAATGAGGAAGGGAGAAGACACAGAGAGGATGGAGGGAGGGAAAAAGTGGGCTTGAAGAGAGAATATTCTAGAAGTCTTTGCTGGAAAAGGCCCCAGAGATCCCATTTTTATTTTATAGCTGAAGAAACACTTGAGAGTGGTCAAGTGACTTGCCTGGGACCACGCACAGTTATTGGCCTAACTGGGTTGTCATTCATGGCTCTGTCCTCTGGGGTTCCTCCAGGAGGAGGAGTAAAGAGAGACATAGGCAGGGGGCTGTTGTAGAACTTCGTGGGTCCTTGTTTCAATTCGTGTGTCAACATTGTTGATCCTGGGGAAAGAACCTCCCCCCAGCCCCCACCCGGCTGCCCACTGGTCGCTGTAGCTGCCAAAGCTGTTCTGGCCACTTCTTTGGAGTAAGTGTTCTCTATTCTGGTCTAAGTTTTCACATCACCTGGGTAAGGTCAAGAAAGCAGAAACCCTGCTCCACATTTGCAACTCATTAAAAAAAACAAAACAAAAAACTCAGCATACTTCCGCCATGTTGACTCCTTTGGGAATGGCCAAGCTTGTTTCTTAAGGTCCTCATGTTAGCAGAACACACTTTGTGAATTTCTCTATTAATACAAACTACACACCACACACACACACACACACAATAGGTGTGAGCCAAGCAGCATAGGTTCTAATCCCAGCTCTGGCAGGAGTTTTCTAACCCTTTTACTCCTTGCCTTAGTTTTCTCTTCTGAGGAATGGGCAGGTTCACCTGCTGACCTCTGACCTCTGAGGCCCCTTTGGCTTCCATGTCCAATGACTGCAGAGGCAGAATGGTTTCAGGGAAAAATCTTGGGCTGATTTACTAGCTGTGTAACTAGAAAATTTTTAAATTCTTTTTGGCCTCCCCACCATCCCTATTGGTGAAAAACAAATGGGACTTATAATTGCTATGTCACAGAATTTTAAAGTTGAGATAATTTGTATCAGGGAGTGGCCAGCAAGGCCTTGGTATGGTATAGTGGGCATTGGTCTTTATTTTTCATTTTTCTTGTTTGTTTGTTGTCTATTTCTTTAATCCTATGACTTTTGGGCTAAGGCTGGATGCTACCGGCTTTCCGAAGCTGACTGTGATCATCTCTTCCCAACTTTGCATTCAGTCCTGTCTCCTTGGTAGCCTGAAATTAGACATGGCGGGAGTATGTACACCATGGAAATTGGCAAATGTTGTAAATCAAGGTTTTTTTTTTTTTTTTCCCCTCCCTGTAAAGTCAGTTGTTAAACATTACCAGCATTCCACTGGGCCTGACCTTCCTGTTTTATTTAGGTTCACTTTGATTTCTCCGGATTTTGAGCGTATATTCATTCATTTAGCAACTACTTATTCTGAGCTTACTTTGCAGAAGTGGTATTGATAACTTTGCCAGATAAAATACAGGATGTCCTGTGAACTTTAATTTCTGATAAATAATGAAATAATGTCTCAGTATAAGTATGTCTCATGCAATATTTTTGATGTATTCACACACAAAAATTTTTTTATTCATCTGAAATTGAAATTTGCCCAGGGTGTCCTGTGTTTTTATCTGCTAAATCTGCCCCCCTTAGCTACGGAGACCCTAGACTTACTAGATACAGTTCCTGCCTCACTATGCTTATGGTTTCGTAGAGAGTGCTGACCTCATGAGATGCAAAACCAGAATGTAAAGTGGGAGGTTTTTATGCTCCGACCCTCCTCCACATCATCATCCACCCTTTATTCAATGTTTATTGAACAACTATTATATGCTGGGCACTATTCTAGGTGCTGGGGATTCAGCAGCAAACAAAATTCAAAAATCACTCTTCCCACAGAGCTTCCGTCTGGTTTGGGAGGGACAGATGCTATATGAGGGCTGTCTGGAAAGTCTCCAGCCATTGTTAATACAATTTTTCGTATCACGTGGCTGGATATTTTCTGGACAGCCCTCGTGTAAGATAAAAAAGTAAAAGACATAGGATGCTAGATGGCGGTAAGCACTATGGAGAAAAACAAAGTAGGAAAGGGAGCTGTAGGAAGTAAGGGAACCAGCCTTTCTAAAAAAGAATGTTCTAGGACTGGAAGCAGCAAGTGCAAAGGCCCTTTGCTGGGTGCTGGCCAGAGACCAGGAGCCCCGCTGAGTGCTTCGCTCCCACCAGCTCATTCAATCCACGCAGCAGCCCTGCGTTGTAGGAATTATTCTCACTCCCCCTTTGCACGTGAGTAAATTGAAGATCTGGGAGGTTCCATCTCTTGCACAGGTCACACAGCTACTCCGGGCTGGAGTCTGCTCTCTCATCCAATGCTAGCTCTCAACCACCTGGTATTTTCTTTCCCACTGAGACTAGTTTTAAAAGAGGCACTTCTGCATCCTCTCTCCTCTCAACCTGCTCTGCTGCCGGGGAGGCCTCAGTGAGGCCTGTGTGCAGGGGACCTTCCCTCCGCTGTGGGCCCAGGGTGTGCCTACCTTGGCCCAGGTAGCCTGGCGGCCCAGGGTGTGGAGCTGCTCTCCCAGGCGGTGGGGGGCTGGCAGGAGACTGGCGATAACCCCGAGGTCCCACAGACCCCGACCTTGCACCTAAAAAGGATACATTGTTTTCAAACACAGCTTCCTATTCCTGCCAGATAAACCACCGCATTAACAATGTGTCCAGGTTGTAAAATGTTGGCCCGGGTTTCGTTTTTAGCAGCAAACTTTTTGTCAACAGATTGGCATTTTCCTCTCCATTCACAAGGGCCCGGCTCTCCTTTCAGGGCTGGCCACCGGCCCCTGGGTACCCAGAGACACGCACACTCAGGCTTGGTTCAGCCTTGCAGCGTTGATAACAGTGTTATTATTAGACGTGGCCTCTGGAATCCCGGAGTTCATTCCCAAACAACAGCTCTTGTGGGGGAAATGAAAGAGCAGCTCCAGTTATCACGGTGGCGGCTGGATCCATTACCTCCAGGGCCTGTGAGCGTCCAGGGCCCCTGAGAGCTGTCCCTGGGGCCCAGGCCAGCCATCTGGCCCCCGCTCACTGGCCCTCCCTGCCAGGCCAGCCCCACCTCCCACCTCCCACCCTGGGACGTCCCCATCAGCTCCAGACCTGACATTGGGTTGATTTGCCTCTGGGCCTGCGGATTCCATGACACCTTCCTTCCCTTCTTTGCCACTTTTGGTTCTCCCTCCCATGTGACCTCCATCCTCTTCTCCACCTTTAAAACCACGGTCAGAACTCACCACGCTCAGGTGCGCTCTGCACTGCAGACGCCCAGAGCACTGACTTAGCAAAAATGTCCTGCCTATTTGTTGGTTTCTTCCTATGGATGCTTTAAGATTTGTGCACGTTTTCATCACAAAATAAGTGCCCTCAGGTATTTTTATGTGTCCTCCCAGCCAGATGGTAAATGGGGAATGTCTTGGAAGCCCCTGGTGCCTAATGATAACAGAGTGTGATGTCCTTCAGTGCAAAAAAGTGTCTCTTTTCCCCCCATTGAGGTGTGAAATGTTTGCAGTCAAGTGCACTAATCTTAAGTGTGCACCTCAATGTGTATTTACACATACACGTCCATATATATGGCACGTGTGTGTGTCTGTGTATTTGTGAACCAACTCCCAGATCAAGATTCAGAATGTTTCCAGCTTCCTCCAGCTTCTTTCCAGTCAATGCCCACCCCGCCCCCTGAGATAACTACTGTTTTGACTTCTGTGAGATGTCTTAAATGTCTTTTCATCCCACATAGCAAATGCTTGATAAACATATTTTTCTTTTATTGAGATGTGTTAGGCTTTGTACCCAGTGGGTGCTGCAGAGCCCTGTGTTCAATCGACTGGCTGAGGTCTGCTCTTGTCTCTTAAGGAGTTAATCGTGTTAGCCTGGGGTTGTATTTCAGTAGCTTTGCTCGGTGCTGGATTTAAACACAGCAGAAACCAAGTTAAGGGCAGTGCCGTTCTGTGTATCCATATGCCCACTGAGCCAAGGAGACCCATTTATTTTTAATTGAATTAAATTGCTCACAAAATGAAAGTAGCATACTTTCATTAATATTTAATTACATACAGTGTTAAACAATGATCACAAAGAAAACTTTGCAGCCTTTTTTTTTGTCTCTGCTTTTTTTATTACTTTGTTAAACAAGATACTCTTATTAGCTGTTTTATGCTTGGAATTTTAAGGGCCCTGCTCTTATACCACTTGAGAAGTGCTTAATTGGCAGGACTCAGCCGAGGGAGGTGGCAGGTTGGCTGTGACGTTGTCCACAGGCATTGTGTGTGTGCGTTTGTACACATATATATGCATTAGCTTCAATCACTAGGCTACAGAGAGATATTAGTGGGAATAATCAGGGCTTCTAGCAAAGGAATTACACATTCTGGATATCCTGAGGTGAACCAGCCATGCCTACTCCTCCAAAAAATTCTGTCTGTACTGAGAAAAGACATTCCTCTTTGCAAGAGGTCATCCCAAAAGAAAAAGTGCTGCTTTGGACGACAGCTTATGTCTGCATTTTATCAGATTGTTCTCACATCATAAAGCAGTGATTCTCAAACTTCAGAATATCTAAAAATTCCCTGAGGTGCTTGTTAAAATACAGATTAACTGGTCACATGGCCAGAAATTTTAATCCAATAGGGACCAGGGGATCTGCTTTTCCCACATGCTTCCTCCAATGTGTCGATTTTGGTACCGGGTATTGGAAAGCCACATTTTGCAAAGCATCGTCACAAAGAGTAGAACATAGAACAGAACTGAAGGGATCATCTAGTCTTATTTTTAGCAGTGGAACTAAATCTTACACAGAACACCAATAGATAAGACAAATGAAAGGATCGTTGCTGTGAGTCAAATGATGGTGGGGTCCCACGACCTCCCTGGCTTCTTCCTCTCTGCCCTTGTCTCCCCTTGGCCTCTCCCTGGGGGCTGGAGTCACAGAGCTAAAGCACTTGGAGGCACAGCTTGAAAACTCCTCAGTCAGTCTTCTTAGTCAATTCATAATGGAGGTTTTGACTAGTCAGGTAGCGTCATGCCGGAATTGTCTACGATGTCTCCAAAGATGAAGTTGCTTCCTGGAGAACTGGCACATAATCCCCGTCATAAGAAGGGTGTTAGTAGTCATGGGCTGTCATGTTGCAGGGATATTCCTTTGTTCATTCATTTATTCATTCAACAAAAATGTACCGAATGATCATGATACAGTGGGCATTGGTGTAGCCACTGGGGATATACAGCAGCAGGGGACAAGACAGATGAGTCACTGTCCTCTCAGAACACGTGTGCAGAGGGACAGAGCAGAGGGACAGAGATGGCAGATAAGAAAGGAAACACATGGCCGGGTGTGGTGGCTCACCCTGTAATCCTAGCACTCTGGGAGGCTGAGGGGGGAGGATCATTTGAGCTCAGGATTTCGAGACTAGCCTGAGCAAGAGCGAGACCCCCATCTCTACCAAAAAATAGAAAAAGTTAGCCGGGCATGGTGGTGCATGCCTGTAGTCCCAGCTACTTGGGAGGCTGAGGCAGAAGGATTGCTTGAGCCCAGGAATTTGAGGTGGCTGTGAGCGAGGCTGAGGCCATGGCACTCTAGCCGGGGCAACAGAGCGAGACTCTGTCTCAAAAAAAAAAAAAAGAAAAAAAAAAAGAAAAAGGAAAGGACACCCATAAAGGCTGGGAAGGATGTGAAAGAGTCGTGTGTTAGTCAGGGAAGGTCTCCCGGCAGAGGCGACATATGAGCTGAAAGCTGAATGATAAAGGGAAGACCCTCGTGGGAGGACTTGAGGGAAGGGGATTTGTGCAGAAGAGCCAAGCAAATGGTATACGATGTAGGCAGAGAGGCTGGCAAAAGCTAGATCCAACTCCCAGGCCAGGAGCTGGACTGATGTACAGGCAATCTAACTTTGGGTATGGCATTGGGTTAGTGACAATGGCAGGCAGTATTCTCCAAAGGTGAATAGGACAATATCTCTCGTCTCTCACTTTCTTCTGCAGTGTGATTTTGCCTCTCTCCCATCAAAAGAGTGGACTTATTTCTCTACCGTCTTGAACCTAAGTGGGACCTGTGATTGCTTTGACCAATAGAACACAGCAGAAGTGATGCTGTGCCCATTTCAGGCATAGCCCTTAAGTGGCCTGGTGGTCAGTGCCTGTCTCCTACTTCTTGGACCATTCACTGTTGGAATTCTCCCTCTTAGCACCCAGCTGCCATACTGTGGGAAGACCTAGCCATGTGAGGGGACCACATGTGGGTGCCTGATTCACGGTGCTAGCTGCACTCCTGGCCATCAGTCAGCATCAAATGCCAGTCAGGAGGCCTAGGGATCATTTTGGATGCCCAGCCCCACTGAGCCATCAGATGGCTACAGCTTGACCAATACCTGACTATAAGTGCAGGGAGAAATCCTAAGCAAGAACCACCCAGCAGAGCCCAGTCAGCCCTAAGAACCAGGAGAAATAGTAACAAATTATAGTTGTAAGCCATTATATTTTGGAGTGGATACTTATTCAAGAATAGGTATCCAGACCAATGACAATTCAACACTGAGATGCCCTGATAACATGAGTCTGAGCTGCTAGTACAGCTCTCTTCCCCCTCATATCATGTTTCCATAAACCTCTTAAAGGAGAAGTTTTGAGCCATTGGGAAGCTAAGAAGGGCTTTTAAGACACCCCACTTTCAAAACCTTAGTCATTTTCACTTTGGTGTGAATAACTCCTTGCCCTAAGAATTTTAGTATTCTAAAATGCTTCTTTTCTTTGATTATATGCCCTTCTTTTTCTGGAAACTTAAGCAACACAGAGAAATGGGAGATTAAGTCCAGAAAACCCTCCCCAAAATAGAATTTTTCTTGGGCAGAGAAGATTGCTTTGGATTAGTTGTACACCTAGGGTTTACTAGTAAAGCACCAGGCTTTGAATTCAGAAAGAGAAGAGGTTGATTTCCTGTTTTATCATTTCCTGACTGTGTAATTTGGGTCGAATAACTTAAACTTTCTGAGTCTCTTTCCTCACCTATAAACTAGGAGGATAATACTGAATAGTGATGGAGCAGGGACTAAATGATATTTTTGCAGAGTGCCCGGTGCACAAAAGGCACTTGGAAGATGTTAGTTCCATCCTGCTCTCCTCCACTGCTCTCTGGTTTCTCTGCTCGTCCACCCGTGCCCTCTCTATCCCTCTCTGATAGGACACGGGACTGTGGAGCACAACAAAGGGGGGCTGGACAAACGAGAAAGCCACAAACAGAGCCTCAAGTCTGACGAGCATGACGCTCGGCTTAGTCATAGAGGCTGGAAGGAGCACAAAGGTCCCCCTCAAAAGTCCTTGGAGGCTTGTGTTTCTCCCTTTGCTGGGTGATTCATGATCTTGCGGCTATTTCAGGTTATTGTTAATTAGCCTTTTAGTTTACAAAGCACTTTCACATACCTTATTGCATTTGATCTTCAAACAATCACAGGGCAGTTATTATTTTCCTCATTTTACAGATGAGCCAAGTGACACTCATAACAGTTAAGAAATGAGCCCACAGGGAGGAAGAGGCAAAGTCTTTGCTTGAGCCCAGAATGTCTTGCTCTTCTGTTGGTGCAGTTTCCACTCTTCTCACGCTGTCCTTTGAAAAGAATTGTCAAATTGGTACCACGATAATGGTTTGCTCATCAAGAGATGTCTGTGATATGAACTTTTTAAAAGGTACTTCTGGGAATAAAAAATAAGTAAAAATCATAGCCCCTGCTTCTGGAATTCTGCCATTTAGGATACAGATGATAAAAGAGCCTTCTGACCAATATTTTCTTTCTAGCTCTCTCCATTAAGTACTCTGACTCCAGTAATTCCAATTACCTGCCAGGATGTATATCCCTTGATCCTACCACCATTTTATTGTCATACACTTGACTTATGTCCTTGCTTCTCTTTTTCCCTACTTGAGATTCGAAGGTCCGTCATTAGAGTAACTTCCATAGGTAACATTCTAACTCTCTTGACCCTTCTCTCTTCATCACATTTGTCTGGCAAAACCCCAGTCCTGGCTAAATTTAACTCTTAATTTATAAAGCACCTGCACCTTCCTAGCTGAACATGGTTGGAGAAAAATATATCTATGGTGAGTGACCTCAGTTTAAATTTCGATGGCTAATTTCAAGTTTGCTCTCAGTGTTGGCTGCCGATTCTACTATAATTCCCTAATCCATTCACTTTCTTTCTGGCCTAGACAACTATTTCACACCCTCTACTCTTTCTTGAAGTAGTCAGTATCTCCCCCCTCATTGTGCTCAGAAGGGGAAATTCCATAACCTTTACAACCGTATCTACCCTCCTCTCTGCCTTTGTGCCGTAGGCTCTGCCTTGGACGTGCAGGTTCCTCGCTAAGGCAAATCCTTCACTTTCACTGCTTATACTCCAGGCAGCCTTGAGTCTTGCTACTCAAGGACATCACTCCGCTTTATCCGTTCCTTCCTTTCCACTGCGTCAACCCCATTAGCATGCAACCACGGCTGTTTCTTTCCCATCTTCAAAAAAATTTCTGCCTTGACCTCTTATTGCCCTTTAGCTTCTTCTCTGTTTCTCCGTTTTCTTTTATGGCAACACTCAAAAGAGTTGAGGAAATCCAATGTCACAATTCCTTTTCAGTCCTCACTTCAGTCCAGCCTGCCTTTCTTCTCCACCAGACCACCAAAACTACTTTGATCAAGGTTGCTGATGATGTCCATGTTTCTAAATTCAGTGGTCACATCTCAGTCCTTAGTCCTCATCTTCTTTGTCTCTTAGAAGCACCTAACTGTGCAGATGACATCCTCTGACTTCTTTTTTGAAGCATCCCCTTTGCTAGGCTCTTGGGATACCAGACGTTTCCTGATTTCCTCCAACTTGCTGGCCACTGCTCATTCTCCTTCGCTGGTTCCTGTTTCTCTCCCTGACCGCTAAACATTGGAGAGCACCACAGCTTCATCTTCAGACCTATTCTCCTTTCCTCTGTGTCCACTTCCTTAATGAATTTGGCTAATCTTTTCCAATCAGATGATGACTTCCTGTAATGGGCTGAAGTGTGTCTCTTTTCCACCCAAGTTCATATGTTAAAGCCCTAACTCCCAATGTGACTCTATTTGGAAATAGGATCTTTAAAAAGGTGATTAGGTTAAAATGAGGGTGTTAGGGTAGCCTCTAATTCAATCTGCCTGGCATCCTTATAATAGCAGGACATTTGAACACACAAAGAGACACTGGAGATGTGTGTGCAGAGAGAAATGACCATGGGCGTACACAGCGAGAAGGAGGGCCGCTTGCTAGCCTCAAGAGAAACCAGACCTGCCAACATCTTGATCTTGGACTGCCAGCCTCCAGAACTGTGAGAAAATACATTTCTGTTGTTAATGCTGCATAGTCAGTAGTATTTTTTATTTTGGCATTTTGAAAGTAATACACTTTCAAATTTATAATTCTAGCCCAGAACTCTCCCTAGAACTCCTATATCCAACTGCCTACTTGACATCTCCACTTGGATATCTAATAGGCATCTCAGGCTTACAATGGCCTCCCCCCATCCCCAGACCTATTTCTTCAACAGTCTTCCCCATTTTAGTAAATGACAACTCCAAACTTCTTGCTCAGGCCAAAAATGTTGGAGTCACACATGACTCCTCTCTCTCTCTCTTTTTCTCTCTCCCTCCCCCGATGTTCCATATTGAATCCGTAGCAAATATTTCCAGTTCTACCTTAAAAATTTTACCCAAAATATGTTATTTTACACCACCATCATGCCACCAGCTTGGTCCACATTCTGTTCTCTGTTACCTGGGTTATTCCAGATGCTTCCTATCTATTCCTCTTCTTTCTGCCCTCACCACCTTCTCAGTCTATTTATACCTCTGTGTCCAGAATGACCCCCTGAAGACATATTGGGTCATGCCACTCTTAACCCTGCCATAATTCCCATCTTGCTCAGAATGAAACTGAAGTCCTTGCAATGCCTAACCTCTCTGATCTTCTCTCCCACCCTTTTTCCTTCCAATCCTTTGGCTTCAGAATAACTGGCCTGCAAATTTTCTTCAGATATGTCCTGGACATTCCTGCCTCAGAACCTTTGCACTCACGACTTCCTTGGCCTTGCATGCCCTTCCCTTCACAGACCTTTATCTCCTTTGGGCCTTTGTTTAAATGACATCTTCTTGGCCACCTCACTACCTCTGCCTGGCATTGCTTG
>CAUYRT010090770.1:0-19908 GCA_963574885.1 Lepilemur ruficaudatus | reverse complement strand
AGGTTTAAGTCTGTTACCCAGCGTGAGTTGATTTTTGTGAGAGGTGAAAGGTGTGGATCCTGCTTCAGTCTTCTACATGCGGCTATCCAGTTTTCCCAGCACCATTTATTGAATAAGGATTCTTTTCCCCATTGTATGTTTCTGTCTGCTTTGTCGAAGATTAGATGGCTATATGAAGACAGTTTTGTATCTGGTTCTCTGTTCTGTTCCACTGATCAATGTCCCTGTTCTTGTGCCAGTACCAAGCTGTTTTAATTACTATAGCCTTGTAGTATTAAGATTTCTTGAAGCTCCAAAAGTTTGTGGCTATGTTATATGAGCCCTACTGTTCAAAAATTTTAAAATAATTTCAGGAAACAATTTTCCAGGTGTGTAGACAGTTGTATTGAATTTATAACTGCCCAATTTGGGAAAATTTAGTATTAAGTTTTAGTAGTATAAAATTTAATAGTGTAAAAGTAGAAAAAGTCACTTCTCTCATAATATTTTTCATGATTGATATGTTATTGTACTTTACACCATAGATATTTCATTGGAAAAGATGTCATTAAAAAAAACACTGCCCGTAGCTTTTATTCATGAGAAATGAAATATCTTTGCTGTTAAAACTTCTTGGCTTTAAATCACTCACCCTTTAGTATAGAAGACACTCAGGCTCTAGCACCAACAGCCTCTTCAGCGAGCACAAGATTAATTCCAGTTATTAACTCCAAATTCTTAAAAAGTTCAAGATAAACAATTTTATAATGTGCACTACCCTTTCATTTTCTCTCTTTTTTCTTAAATTCTACCTGGAAGTTGAGAGTAAGTTCTGCTTCTTTATGTCTTCTACCCTGATCATTCCTGCTCATTGTGATTTTCCTCCAAGAAGTGATATTCAATTATTAACAAACATAAGTGCTATACATGATTGCTTCAACATTTTAAGCTTCGTGAGTACAGAGACCATATTTGACATTCATTGTTGTCTTCCAGAGTACAAAGTGCAAACTTAAATAGATAATAGATGGCTAATGATTCACTTATTCGAAGACTCACCAGCAGCTCCCAGGAAAACAAGGAAGATGAAGGGCTTCATGGTTGCTCACTGGGGAACAGGATGAAGGTTTTTCATCCACAGGTATTTATACCTCCAGATTTGTCACTGGCATGCATGGCAACAGGTGCCAGAAAAGTGATTTCACTGGAAACTCACAAATCTAAATTTAGAATTCAAGTCTGTGACAGATAGAAGATAACTTAGTGTTAAACATCAACATTTGTTCACTTTTCCAAAAGGTTATGGGAATGGAAGTAACAAACCCACCTGGTGAGAACTGTTCCCCATAATAGGAAAGTAAAGTAGAATAAAATCACAGGACAGAACTACAGGTGTCCTGATCCCCAGACAAAAGTCTTAGGTACTTGGTTGTCTCAACTGTCAACTTTTATCCAAAGAACTGTCTTGATCCCTATACCCTTATTGTTTAATCAACCCAGGCTCTTTCACAATTATATATTTATACTTAGAATATCAGTAATAAATAGTAAGCTTTAAATAAATGTAACTTACCATTTTTTTGCATTCCTCTTTAATCTGTTATAATTTCAATTAAGAATAATTTTCTTTTTCTCAGGGAAAGAAGTTGTTCCTAGAAATAATAAAAAATTAATGTGGATACACAAGACCAGAGCTACCATAAGACAAAGTATAATACTTTGCCTATATTAATCTAGTAATCCTTATAACAACCATATAAGACACCTATTATAATCCCCACATTACCTATAGGAAAAGTAAGGCACACAAAAGTATGGGGGAGTTGACCAAAATCTCACAGCAAGGACATGGGTAGAATCAGGATTCCAACCCAGAAAATCTGGTTTCAGAGTCAGAAGGGGTTTTGCTTCTAAGGCTATCTCCTAAAGAAAGTGCCTTTCTGTTACTGTGCAACTCTTCCCCCGGTCAATTGACCACAATTTGGATACAAAGATAATACAGAATTCTTAGCCAATGATAACACACCTGAAGTTTATAGATGCTTACCCTGTGTCAGGCATGGGGAGGGGTTGATATGCATCAACACATTCAGTCCTCACAAACAGCACTGCAAGTGTTGTGCCACAGTTTTCACCATTTTAGAGAAGTGGAGGAGGAAGCTTAGAGAAGCTAAATGTTTTGCTCAAAGTTTCATTGCTATTAAGTGGTCAGTCCAGGGTTCAAACTCAAGCAACCTCACTTTGAGGTCCACAGTCTATCTCAATTGTGATGCCATAAACATAATAAGGAAGAACAGTGTGAACTCCACCAAAGTAGGGCTAACTCCTCCAAGGATTATTGAGAATTCTGGAAAATCCAAGAAATGGGTTCCTGGAGCAGAAATTGTCAGAATTAATGGGGCAAGGCAGAAGTAGCACGAGTGAGTGAATCTCAATGAGCAGTAACCCTTGCCTAGCTAGAGCCAAACAATGTATCTGAAATGGCCTTCTGGGGTGTTATTTCTGCTTACCCAAATTATTGCTTCTGAAGTAGTTTCTCTTTCTTTTACATTTGAAATTTTGCTGCTCTCAAAATGACTTACTCAAAGGTAGAGTTTCTAAACCTTGGCCCTATTGACATTTTGGGCCAGATAATTCTTTGCTGGGGACAACTGTCCTGTGCTTTGTAGAATGTTTATCAACATCTCTGGCCTCTACAGCAAAATAGCAATACCTACTTCCCCAAGTCTGGACAAACAAAAATGTCTCGAGACATTGTCACATGTCCCTAGAAGGCAAAACCATGCCCAGTTGAGAACCACAGCTCTACTGGGGAAAGACGGGCAAAGGGGCCTTGCTTCTAAGGCTGTTGTCTTAAGAAAATGCCTTGAGCTTTGGGACAATATAGGCACTCAGTGACTACTGAATGAATGGCACCCAAGGCAGGGAGCTGCCTTTAATGCATCCCTTAGAATTAGGAAACATTAAGGAGTAAGGAGGGCGGCAGTGCCCAGAATGGGGAAGGGGGAGTCTTTTCATTCTGTTCAATGTCTGCCATTGCCGATACCTCCACCTGAGAGATATTAGAAGTTGCGTGACTCTACGTCACCCCTGGAGCTTTCCCAGAGCCTCATCAGAGACCTGGGCCTACATGAAAACTACAGCATCTTAGAGCAGAACTTTTCATAAGGATTGGCTCATGTACTGCTATGCCTTGGGGAGCCACCTCAGGTGTGCCCAGGGCTTTATCATGTCGATTCCTTCCAGGAGGGAAAGAGTCGGGGTTGACAGGGGTCTGGGGATAGGAGTTGTCTTTTTTTTTTTTCTAGGATCAATGGCAATTTTCCCCCTTAAAAAACCTCAGACAAAGGAAGGCTGGAGTGATAGTTCTCCTTGGTTTCCTGACTTCGGTTATTTCCATACTCCTCACGTTTTTCTGCAAGTAAACCACTTACATTTTGATTTTTAAATAAACTTCTTTTTCTTAGTCTCTTCTTAAGCAATAACATTGACATTTCATGTGTTGGTAGCTTGATATCTAATGAATATTAAAATGAATGAATACATGCTTTTCAAATAAAAATCATAATCTGAGTCTTACCTAAAATCATGTTGAAGACTACTAATGATGGTATATTACACTTTGGGAAACATGATGTCAAACAGATGTCTGGAAAATGAGAGTGGGAAAAGTCAAGGCTCACTGATGCTGGTGGCTATGGCGGGTGCCTGTGAGTGGAAGGGGTACGGAGCAGAGCAGGTTAGGATGTTAAGTGAACTTGAGTAGGAGATTGCTCCCTGTAGAAGATGCCAGGTGACCACAAGATCAGTATGAAGTGTCTCTGTATATATGTATGCGTGTTTGTGATTTATGTACAGGGGTTGAGCAAATCTGAAAAAATATTATTTTATTGTATGGGAGCTTGGACCTATATGATAGCCTATGCTTCTGATATACTGTGAATCAATCTGTGATGTTTGACACTGGAAAACTGGGTTGCAAGTTCCCAGACCCAGACTCAATGAAGTATTCTTGTCTGCACTTTATGTGTGAGAAACTTCTGTTCTCAATGACGTCTCACTTATAATCAACACTGAACATGCTACAGTGTGTGTGGCCTCCTTCCTGAGCCTCCTCTCACAGTAAGATCGCTGAGCTATGA
This sequence comes from Lepilemur ruficaudatus, assembly GCA_963574885.1. Lineage (NCBI taxonomy): Eukaryota > Metazoa > Chordata > Mammalia > Primates > Lepilemuridae > Lepilemur > Lepilemur ruficaudatus. The sequence continues at coordinate 15,787 of CAUYRT010090770.1, read as the reverse complement.
GGAATGCCCATAATCCTTTTTGCAAAGCAGAGTTAGTTGGTACCTGTACTTCTTTTCCTACCTTCAAACACATGGTGTCCCAGAAACGTGTGTCTATATTTAATTAGTCTGTTTTTCTCACCTCTCTTTCCCATGCTTAGTGGCTTAGTGGCCTTGGAAGAGTATTTAAACTTGTGCTTAAATTGCAGCTCACTGGGTTCCAGAAAATATATTAACATTTGTATTGGCAGGAAGAAAAGGCACTAGCCCCTACAGGCAATTTTATGGTCTTTGCCTCCATATGGACTCTATTATTCTTTTTCCTTAGCTTCTCCAGCCACTCTCCTGCTTATCACGTCACTAATTACTGGAGCCATTCTGGCTTTTAACTGCTCCAATGTGTAGGGAAAATTTTAAAATATAATATTCATTCGTGTAGGAAATTTTAGCAGAACTATAGTACAGCATACATTAAGCAATACAGAGATAAAAATTATCTCAAATTCTACTCATTGAAAATAACCTCTGTAAATGTGCAACAGAAATTCCTGCAAGAAATAACTTTTAAAACAATGAATTTGTGTACTCTGAAATGCTTTCGAAAGCTAAACACATTTCACATAAATGGCCTCCATTTCTCAAGCATGACAAATATTGTTACAGGAGTGAATCATAAACATACATTCAAAAGGAAGCGTGGGGTTCACAGAAGTAGAGCCCATCTGTTAAGAACTGCTCGCGGCCTTCTCGGTTTAGTAAGGTTTTACTGCAGTGACACAGAGCACTGTTAAGCGGAACCCTGCAATGCTTGAAGAATGAAATACATTCAATACAAGTGACATATAAATGAGTTTTTTACTGTATACATTCGCTCTCTTTGATTTTTTATAATCTAATTTCTTTTAATTCATAGTGTATGCCTCTAATACCAACTCTCTCCTGAGCTTCCCTCAGGTCCAACTTCTACCTGAACACATCTGCTTAAATACCTCGCGTCAACTTGTCTACAGCTGAATTCATCATAGTTTCCTCTTCCTGGATTTTCCATGTCAGTGCAGTGTAACTCAATCCACACGGTCAGCCAGACTGGAAACGTGGAGGTCACCCTCAACATCGCCAACTTACCCACCACCTATATTCAAATGCCAAGTCCTAAGGCTTTCACGCATCTTAAAGGTCCTTGACGTTTTCCTGAAGAGCCTTGGCTTATCTTTCGAGTCAAGCACCCTTGTCCAGGACCACATTTTCTCTCCTGAGTTATTGAAATAGTGCTACAAGCACCTCCTGGTTTGGGGTCTTACTCTCCTTCAACCCCTCCCCTCCACACCAGAGTGATCTTTCTAAAATGCACATGGATCATGTCATTTTCCTGCTTAAAATCCTTTGCTGTCTCCATGTTGATATCAGGACATGTTTAAGTTTCAGGGCACAGCACGGAAGTCTGCGCTCCTGGGTGCTGCATGCTGTTTTCTACCTCTGTGCCCTCCCCACACACCTTGCCTGGTTAACTCCCGCTCCTTCTTCAGGTCTCTGCCAGGGAGAGTCCTGAACCCACCTCACATTCCCCAGCTCACATCAGGCCTTCCCCAGCTTCCTTGATGGACTTGACTTTTCTTTTATTACATTTGCTTCCAATTATGTCATTTGTGTGAATATGTGCTTAATGCCTGTTTGTTCTAGGTAGTTTAAAATTCTTGAGGGCACAGATAATGTTTGCTTACTATTACACCTCAAATCCAGTATGTACCTGGCACAGAGTAATTGCTCAATGAATAATTGCTGAATGAATAAGTGAGTTTGTATTTTTTCTTTCTTTGCTGGTGAACTCATGTCCATCCACTAAAATTCATCTAAAGTATCCTTTCCTCATAGGTTTAATCTCTGACATTGACCTATGCCCACCCCTAACTCCACCCCACGATACCCGTGATTTGTTGCCTTTCTCTACCTTTTCGAAGCCCTGTGCATGTTGCTATTATAGCTTTAGAGTTTTGTTGCAAGTTTTGATTTCCTTTGTTTCTTCAACTAAATTTTGAGTTCCTGAAGCAAACATTTCATGTTTAAATCCCCAGTTTGCTACACTAGCTCTAACCCAGAGTAGATGCTTCCTTGCCCATGGACACCTGAGTCTCATCTAAAACATCCCCACCCAAGGTCATCCAGCCTCTATTCTGAAGTGGAGATCACAATACCTTCTTAATAATCAGGTGGAAAATTCTTCCTCATTTGGACCACGAAACTATCTTCTGAGCGCTTCTAACGATTTGTTCTTAGTACTATTTTGGGGGGACATAGGATCAGGAAAGCCATAGCAAGAAAGGAAGCAGTCCCCAGAGGCCAGAGCCAGCAGAAGATTATGGGTTCTAAAATAGTTGAAGGCGACTCAAGATAAGCCAAAATTCCAGTGCAGCGATGACACTTTTGCCTCTTTCTGTAGTTTCGGTTACAGATCTTGGAAGATAATCTCATAAGTTGTTTCACATTACTGGGAAATAACATGACAGATAGCAGTAGTCAAAGACAGATGCTGCTCTCTTTGCAGACAATCTAGCAGAAATAGTTCTTAGAAAAAGAAGTTGGTACAGGACTAGTTAGATTGCTCTAGGATCTGGTTTAAACATCCCTCCTTCAAAAAACCTACTTTAACTGTTGTAATCCCCAAATAATAATTGTTTTTCTCTACATAGTCTTCGAATGTTAATGAGAACAGTTTGTACCCCATTATTTTATGATAAGTCAAGTATCATACAACTTTTAAATGTTATTTTGTCTCAGTATTGGCTCTGCATCACCATCTAGAATATTCATACACACTAAAAACAGAGATGTATATCCTACTGGTTTTTTTTAAAAAAATTGTAATTATTTCCCCGTTTCACACAGTACTCATTGCAGTCAGCATCATTCTAAAGATTTGCAGTCAATGGTGTTTGGTGACAAGAACAGAGCATGGGACTAGTCCTTGCGAAACCTAAACTTCAGGGCAGACCCACAAATCCTGAGAAGAGTCTGGTCGTGGTTCTGAAGCCCAGAGTCCTAGTAAGATGAATGGGAGGTGATTAGAATGTTTGTGCACCTGGGGATACTGGACGGCAACCCCCAGCTCCCACTTTCAAGGGAAGAAGGGGTAAGAAGCTTGTGATGGGCTATCAGGAACAGCTGCTGTTGCCCTTTAAGGTGCCCTGCAAAGACTGGCAGGCGAGGAGAGGGATTGTGCTAGGAAGGAGGGAAAAGAAAGTGATTAAGACACAACCTGTGACCTTAAGATCAAATCCAGCAAGGGAGACAAGTACTCACATAATCACATGTTAGTATGTGAGGGAAAATCTAGAGCTCTCAGGACCAAGAAACTGGCATTGCTTCCTGGAGGAAAAGATGAAAAAGAACAGAGAAATACAGAGGGCTCAGGGAAACCTAGGTAAATCAGGTACATGTTCATTAGCTGCAACTGCGACCTTGGACACCGGGAAGATCTGCAGATAAGGTCCTAAGGCCTCCCCTGCCCATCATGTGTATCAGATGCCTCAAGTTCTGCAATAAGCACACTGTGACATGAAATGCCTTCATTGTCAGAGGACTAAACGGGTGAATTTTTTCGTATCTGTGTGGAAGGGAGTCCTGGAGGAAGGTGACAGAGACCATGCAAGGTTAGGAGGGTATCCCCGAGGAGTGGAGTGCTGGAATCCATATGGGGTGAGGAAAGCAGATGCCTGCAGACGGTGGAAGTTCCCGCAGACTGAGAAGGGCGCTGTGTGGGCCAGGCAATGCCTTGTGTGGGGTGTCAGAACCTGCACTGAGCTGGGGAGGGTTCTGACATGGGTGGTCTCCTGACACAGGGAGTCAGAATTGGAGCGGAGGGAGGAGCCATGACAGACATGTGCCTACATGCAAAGGGACTGATCAAATATGTTTAAGTCTCTTAAGGATAACAGAACCCTGGTTTCTCAGTACTGGACAAGGGAGTTGCAAATATGGAAAGGGAAAACACTAGAGCACAAGAATGAAACTTACTATATTGGGTTGGAACTGGAATTATTAGAGCGAACTCACTGCTTCTCAGTATGCATAGACATGGAATTAAAGACACATGTAAATGTGTGCATGTTTCTGTATGTACATACATGTGTATATTCCCTTGCTCCATCCACTGTGATGCTTAAGAGTACTATCACCCCAAAAGTACACATCAAAGGCCCATGTCTTGTTTTCTAAATATCATTGTCCACTAAAAGGAATCAGGTCTCTTTGGAGAAAGAGCAGATACCAAGACTGAGTCATGAAAAGCCTACGATACCTTCTTGAGCCATAAAGCAAGGAAGTGCTCTAAGAATGATGGGGACTCTGACAGAAAGGAGGATGGAAGAAGGGAAACAATTCTTCTATTCCCATACCTCCTTTGGACAATGCTTGACACATGTTGGAAAAATATTATGCTATATCCTTTAAAATAAAAATTAGTATCAGAAGCTCACGTCATGTTAGGCAAATTTATTTTATCAGTTACATTCCAGCCTCATATCCTGAGACCATGCCCTGATTTCTGTAAAGCCACCAATACAAATACACCAATGCCAACCGTACCACAGTAGAAACACAATTTTTTTAATGGCTAGGCCTACCCCTTATATGTGGTCTCTTACTGTTTTCCATTTCATTTATCTATACATTGATTGATTAGCAAGCATATGTTACGTTCCTGCGTCCTGTGAAGTGTTTTGATAGCGGCTGGAGACGCTGTATGGTCCTGGCACAGCAGCCTAGTGGACATCTTGGAGGGCGTCTACCCCGACTAACTCACACATTTCTAGAGTTGGTCAGAGGGTCGGAGATAATTATTCAAGCCTCTCCCCACATACAGGTTTCACGCATGAGGAAATAAAAAGGCACATAAAAACCAATTACCTTTTAACCTTCCTAAAGCATATGTTCTCCAAACTGGATGTTATATGTAAACATATTAAACTTGTCTTATTGGCCCCATAAGCCTAGAAGCATTGCAAGGATGAGACCATTATTCACAAATGCTTGCTGAACAAATTAAAATAGCCCATACGCCCCATGAGCGTCTGTTGTACTCCCTTCTCTTATTCCGAGCTTTTGAGCAGTGCCTGATGTGTAGCTGAGTGTTCAAAAAATACTTACTGAATAATCTTTAAAAAAAGATATCCTAAGTGAGTGTATATATTGAGGTGGTGGTCATTGGGGGTGTTTTGCCAGTAGACAATAGTTACAGTTGTTAAGGCTTTTATTTGGGGTTCAAATGTCTCCTTGCCCTGTGTAGTCACCTGCCTTAAACCTTCCCGCCTCAGCCCTTTCTGTTAATGTATCTCTGCACTCAGGGTCAGATGACGGAGATGAGGTTAATGTGCCTCTTTGACCTCTAGGAGGAGCTGTGACTTTACTAAAATTCCTGAGGCAGGTGGGGGAGAAGAGAGGAGGGAGTGAGAGAGAGACCAAGGAGGGAGTTGAATGCTCTGGCATCAGGGCTGGCTCCTTGTTCTGGCTGAGAGATGGTGTGTGGACCACTCGAAGACGCTGAAGTCCATTCCACGTGGACCCTCTCCAACCTGCGGAGCACTGTCTCTGCAGTCCCTCTGGCGGGCACCCTTAGGGCCTTTTGTTATTCAGTGCAGTTTCATTGGCGTGTGTCACTCCGTATTCAGGTCCAGCGCCCCAAGTGGCTGAGATGCTTGGGGGGAGGGATGGTGCAGAGTACTCCTCTTGTGTCTGCCATCAGCACCCACTGAGGGGGACTCCTCCCTAGTTAATGTTAAATCATGTGTCTTAAATTGATGCAAATCTGCTCCAGGGAAGGGCTCCCGTGGGCTGGGCAAGGTGGCCCCTCTGAGTTCATCAGGATGAGGGAGAGGAAGCCAGAGTGGGCTTGTCCTGGGTCAAGAGAGGCAGCAGGAGGACATCTGCCCAAAGGGAAGGAGTCTGCTGTGAGGGGAGAGGGGTGCCGCAAGCAGAGAGAGGAAGCGGAGACCCGGCTGTGCACTGCAGGGCAGCAGCTGCTAGCACAAAAGCAACTGTCTAAGGAACCTACACAGGCACCCTGGGCCCCAACAAGCTAGTCCAAACGCCCTCTTGAGGTGCCAGTGCAGAGCATGAAAGGGAAAGAGGAAGTGTGAACAGTAGACACTAACAGAGACTTCCTGAGCAAACTGTCTCCCAGAGCCGGGGAAACAAACCCAGAAGACCAGAAACCTGAGCAGGGAGACACCAGGTCCCATCCTGTGTGACGCTGCCATGGGCTCCAGGCTCATCTTCTGTGTGGTCCTTTGTCTCCTGGGAGAAAGTGAATCCTGGACACAGGTGAGACATCTCCTGTGCCCAGGAGACTTTTAGATTTTTTTTCATGGAATTACCTCATAAGACTCCCTTCTGGGCTTAATCTAAATTAGGCTTTTTCCTCTCACAGACCTTGTGGGCACTGGAATTACCCAGATACCAAAATATCTGGTCACAGTGGTGGGGAGTAAAAGGACCCTGAAATGGGAACAACATCTGGGACACGATTCTATGTATCGGTACAGACGGAATGCTGAGAAGTCGCTGAAGCTCACGTTCTTCTACAACTATAAGGCATTCCTTGAAAATGGGACTGTTCCAAATCGCTTCACACCTGACTATCCAGAGAGTTCTCACTTGTACCTTCATGTGGACGCCCGGAGCTGCGTGACACAGCCACGTATCTCTGTGCCAGCAGCAAAGGCACAGCCATGCAGAGCCACTTTCTCCCTGTGTGCAAACCTCCTGGGTCTAGCCAGGAGGCTGTGGGGGCAACATGTCCACCGGAGCCCTGACACTTGGTGGGCAGGAGCTGACAGAAATCTCAGGCCACAATACCACCTGTCAATTCGCTGGCTAAGCCAATGCCAAATTTCAGGCCCAGACACCAGCAGCCTATGACCTGGCTTTGTCTTGAATAAGACTGTGCCTGTGATTGCATATAGTACAGGTGCTCTCAAGTTTAAGGTGTTCTAGGGTTCTTCCAATTGGCTTGTGACCCTTGTGAATCACTGAACACACAAGCCACATCACTCCTCCTTCAAATATAGACGTTTTTCTAACTTCTTTTTCCATCCAAGTTAGACCCTGGATGTCAGCCCCCATTCCAGCTTCAAATATGTTCAGACCTTTTTTTTTTTAAAACACCTTATTCCCTTCCCAAGTGGCTCTGTCAGTGCCTGTCCCTGAGGACAAGAGTCCCCGTGCAGTTTGGATTGCTGTTCTGTAGTTCACGCTCCCTGCCACACACGCGAGGTCTCAGCTTCTCACTGGCTTCTGTCTTCCACTCGGGCTTTGACATTCTCAAGCTTGATTCTTTTTCCTTCTGTCTCTTCAATCCTAATGCTATGTCTTTGTGTGATCCATTATGAGCTGTAGAGTCTGATGCCCCTGGCCTGTTGCTCATAGCAAGTAATAAAAGAAGACGACCTCCTGACATTCCTGGCCAGGACTTAATACTTGGGCTACTTTGCCGTGCCCTGTATTTTCCCTCCTTGCTCCTAGTAATGGGCCCTCCATCCTGCACACACCCTCAGCGCTGAGCAGGGCCCTGAGCCCTGGAGTGATCAGGTGTCTGCATGGGCACAAAGGCTCCCTTCTCTCTCCTGCAGAGGGTGCTCCAGCGACAGTGGGTGTTGCCAGAGACACCAGTCATTCTGCCAGATCTTACCTACGCAACATGGGAGCACAGAATGCCCCTCCTCTGTTTCTGACAACCCAAGCTTTGCGCCAGGAGAGGCTTCATTCCTGTGACCCTACCATGAAAACCTGGCTTCTGTGCTGCACGATGTTTAGTCTCCTGGATGCAGGTGGATCCACAGGGCTCTAGGAAATTCTTGTCTCAGACTTAACCAAAACAGTTTGAAACCATCCTCTTAATCTTCTTTCTTTTCCCACAGGACACACAGAACCTGGAGTCACGCAGACCCCCTCCCATCAGGTCACAAAGAAGGGGCAGGAAGTGACCTTGAGATGTGACCCCATTTCTGGTCACTTATACTTCTATTGGTACCAACAGATTTGGGGACAGAAAGTGGAGTTTCTGGCTTCTTTCTATAATGACAATATCTCAGAGAAGTATAAAATATTCAAGGACCGATTCTCACTTAAAAGGCCAAATGGATCATATCTTGTTCTGAAGATACAGTCCACGGAGCTGGAAGACTCAGCCGTGTACTTCTGTGCCAGTAGCCAAGCCACAGCCTTGCAAACACACCTCCAGCCTGTGCACAAACCCTCACGGGCCTGCCTCTCTCTCAGCTACTGGCACCCTTTCCTGCCCAAGGGAAGGAATCCTGGTCAGGCTTGTTGTTGCAACTGTCTCCAAATAGACACCTATCTGAAATTAAATTCAAGGTAGGATATCCTGGGCAGAAATGGCCAGAGGCCATGGGATATGTAGAATTTTTACAGATACCACAGGGTGTGACTGTGAGCCACAAAAGATGGGAGAATAGTTGCCCAGGAAGTGACACAGTGATCTGTCTTCTCCTTATTCCCATTCTGCTATTTTTGTTGGATTTTTTGTTCGTTTTACTTGTTTTAGCAAAAAATATTTAACTCATAGGATGGAGAGATGATTACTGAGTGGGGGCTCAGGTGTTCACATGAGAGTATAGAGGATCCCGATGGAAATCTTCATAATGACAAGGGCATAAATAACAGAGAGTCTTGTCCAGCATGTAGTCAAAACCAGAACCCTGTGATGATCCTGTCAAACTGGTGTGGCGCATTTGGGATAATCACGTTAGCCCACATGAGAATGAGCTTGTGGGTCAAGGCACCATGTCACTGGGATGTCCAGGGCTTGGGTCTTACGTGAACAGAAGTAAAATGACCAGGAGTCTGGCTCACCTGGCCTCCTGCCAGCAGCCAGATGCTAGGGCAAGGATGAGGATTCCTTCACCACTGCTGCCGCCCCTACCACTGCCACAGCAGAGAATCTTTGTCACCACAGGTGTGCCAGGGCCGTGGGCAGTTGTCCTCTTTCATAACTACTCCAAGGGAAACACCAGAGACAGTCTGAGCTGGGATCAGAGGAAGGTGAAGTACAGCTGAGTTGCAGTGATTCAGAACTCTTCCCTCGGATGTGTCTCACAGTCCAAGAGCACAAAGGAGCCCACAGAGCTTAAGAATTGAACGGGTATCTTGCCCACAGCTGTGGTTGTATGGTTTGGGGACACAGGACATTTATCTTGACCTCAAACTGAAAAGTGACAACTTTTCCCTGACCCACAGCCTCCATCCATCCCAGGCACCGCAGCATGACTGGATCACTGTCAGGGAAAGATGGCGGGCTGTGTCTGGGGCAGGCAGGGTGCCCTGCAGGGCTGTGGTGCTGTGGGGCAGATTCAGGAGGCTGCATGTTAAGTTTTCGCAGAGGAAGCATCTACACCACCTCGGCTTCCTCCTCCACAACGATGACTTCCCTCTCCTAAGGGACAGAGCAGTATTTCCAGCTGGCTTCTCTTTGGGTCTATTTCTTTTGTCTCTTTTCTTTTCTTGGTTTTTGCTCATGGGCTCTTGTTTCCTCACACAATCCGTAATTCATTTAAATGCTGGATACAATGCATGAAAAATTATGCAGATAATTTAAGAATCTGAATGATTTCATCCTCCTTGGAAAGGCTTCATTTCTGCTTCTGTTAGGAAACTGTAGCAGGGGCAGGTCACCTTAAGTTAGTTGATGATTTAGCTCGATTAGAGCTGGGCTTCATCCTTTGTGATGGCCGTTCACTTTTGCTCATAGGCTATAGCCATTTAAGTAACAAGCTAAATGTCTAGAGTATTTTTAACTGCTTTATCGAAGTTAAATTTACATAACATAATATTTGCCCATGTTTAAGTGTGCAATTCAATGAGTTTAATAAACTTTATGGAGTCATGCAGCTACCACTGTGATCCGGTTCTAAACATCTGCATCCCTCCCTCCCATCCCGCCTGAAAGTTCCTTTGTGCTCATTTTCAGCCAATCTCTGTTCCTACTTCCACCCCAAGGCCTGGGGTCTTTGCCAGGGTCCTCATCTAGTCACACTGAATGTAAATATTCTCCAGATCAGAAAAGTGACAGATTCTCTGCAAAGTCACCCACCTCTCAGTCTTCTCTTTCTTCTCAGCTACTTAGGTGATGATATTAAATCAGCAAATGACATTAAGGGAAAGGTGTTCTTGTAGATTAATCTTTACTCTTTGAAACATTGATCTCTTAAGTCCTGACTGCCTCAGTAGTTCCAAATGACTTAAAACTTATATCTTTTATGTTTTTATGGGCTTTCCTAGATGGTTGTGGTGGGAATGTTGTTCTGTAGCAATCCAGTCTCCTAACTCTGAAAGCCAGTTTTTATATTTTTTAAGGGTAGGGTGCATTTGAGTATGTTTGCATTTTGGGTTGAAGCAGCCAGAAGAGAGGGAGCAGTGAAGCCCTTCCACTATCCCACCCATGTTCCTATTTCTAAGACCTCTGCCACCCTACTGCCTTTGGGACCCTGAAGGACTGAGTCTTGGCATGTTTGACCCTTTAGCCACAAAGAGGCGCTGTGGCTCTACTGAGCCTCAGGGGACCCTGAGGAAGGACTGAGAGAATTCTCTGGATGGGAGAGGGTTAAGAGAAAGATTGGGCTTATTTGCAATGTGGGAACATGTGGTCTGCAGAGGCTGTGAGTCACTGCTGAGGGGTTAATACTCACCTTGCATTGATGTGCAGGTGTGTTTGTCTCAGCAAATGGCCTGGACTGCCAGACTTGCTGCATGTGAGCCTGCAGGGTACTAGAGAAGAGGAGGGTTTGAGCTGGGCAGGGTGAGAGCCCACAAGCAGAAGCAGGGAGAGGACCCCTTCCTGAGAGGAATGAGAGAGGCTCTGGGGGCTGGGCCTGCGCTTCAGCTCCGCCCAGTCCAGTGGAGCCCTGCCATGCAGTGAGCTCCTGGGCCCAGGCAGAGAGTCTGACTGGCCAGGGTTCCTTGGGGATGTTGCAGAGATAGCAGTGACAAAGGGAAATCCATTATCAGGCCAGAGGATACCTAGAGCCTAATCTTCCTCACCTCAGAATATCAGAGAATTAAGCTGGATAGGAATTTTTTTTTTTGTTTTTTGAGGTTTTTTTCTTGTCCTTCTTCTTGAAGGTTCTGTGGATTCTTGGAGCAGGAGTGTCCCAGCAATGACAGGAAACCACTCCTGTGGGCTTGAGCAAATGTTTCTATCAAAACAGCAGCAACAGATTCCCTTATGGATTCTGTCTCCAACTTCTATCTCTATCTACAAAGACACACAGATGCTAGAATTGTCCAGATGGCAAAACACCCAATGATTCCCAAACACCTAGAGATTGAAAAGGAGGAGGCATTGATAGACATGTAGGATACACTCCTCAAACATGACTTCTCACTTTCTTTTCCCTAGAGGCTCCTGTTTCACCCTTAAGAAAAAAGAATATGAAATTTCCCTTTCTTCTTGGATATCCAAAAATACAACAGAATTACATTTTATGTAGGCTCTAGTTAAGGAGCAGGAGGAAGTTTCAGAATATCTCTGTACCCTCCCATATGTAGTCTACCATGCTGCCTGGAGTGACAGTCTACCCACACGGTTCAACAGGTAAACTGTGAGCACTTCTGTGAAGGTTAATTTTGCAGCTCGTCTTAGAATGGGACAAAGAAATCTACTAAAGATGGCCAATTTATTTGTCTATACTGGAATATAAATTTCTTAACTTTCTGTGGTATGAGCCACTTTCACATCTGCTGAAAATTATACACACATCAGAAAATGCAGGAACACACACTTCAAAGCTTAATATGAAATATGTAAAATGACTAGATTTAACTTAAGGCTTAGGGAATTCAGGATCCCCCTGAACTTCTCCACTCCTTCCCTCACCAAACACCTATACCTTTTCTCAATAACAAAAATAAGGTGATATACAATCATTTTTTCCTAGTTACTAAGTAATGCTGAGGCATATGGCATTGCATTTAATTTTGTTAATTGTTCTTTCAAATAACTATAGATTAAACATTTATGATCAATATAATAATAGAAATAATAAATGCAAATATTTTAAGTTGATAGATGAGATTTTAATAGCAAAATGGGTAAATAACATGAACTGATGATTTGTAAAAGAAAAGGACAAATGGTCTGTAACAGGATATCCCATTGGACTTTGATCTGAATCACCATTTGGAAAACTGGAAGCTTGTTCCACTTGCAGGCATATGATCACATGAGTTGATGTGCATGATGACTTTTATATTTTTTTCAGCAAGAAAGGAGATCTTTTCATTAGGGTCAGAGCCATAAGTAACCAGCAGCCAGCTGAGTGGAAGTGATTCCCTGGCCCTTGTCCTCTTGCAGACCTGAACAATCATTCAAGCACGAGTGAACAGTCAGAATCTGATGAAACTGAAATCTTCATGGGACTCTGTTCCCAGGAAACTAAGTTTGACATGATTGGGCACAAGAGATTTTCCTTCCGTCTGTTCTGCCAGCACACAGCACAGTTTTCCCACATGAATTCCTGCGGGGCTTGAGGAAGTTGTATTCTCATGGGAAATCAAAAAAGAAGAGGCTTTTTTGAAGGTTTTGTTTCTAGAAGAAAAGGAAGATTCAACTTATAAACCATATCAACATGCATGCCTTTCTCAGTAATACCCAAACTTTGAGGAATTCACCAAATAGAAAAATTTTAAACATTAGATTAGATGACAATATGAGGATGGTTTTATATCTGTGTTCTCAGTCCTGTTCCAAAGGTCTATATCTCTGTTCAGCAATATAATGCTGTTTTGGTTGCTATAGCCTTGTAGTAAAGCATGAAGTCTGGTAGACTGACATTTCCTAACTTACTCTTTTAGCTTAAGATTGCTTTGGCTATATGAAGTCTCTTATAGATGAATATAGATGCAAAAGTTCTCAACAAAATCTTAGCAAATTAAGTTCAACAACACATCAAAAAAATAATTTATCATGACTAGGTGGGCTTTATCCCAGAGAAGCAAGGATGCAACATATGCAAATCTATAAATGTAATATGCCATATAAATAAAAGCAAGAACAAACACCATATGATTCTCTCTATAGACACAGGAAAAGCATTTGACAAAATTGAGTACACTTTTATGATAAAAACTCTTAACAAAATAGGCATAGATGGGTCATGTCTCAAAATTATTAAAGCCATATATGATGAACCCACAGCCAATATCATACTAAATGGGGAAAAGTTGAAAGCATTCCTGCTTAGAGTTGGAACCAGACAAGGTTGCCCACTATCTCCACTTCTATTCAACATAGTTCTGGAAGTCCTTGTCAGAGCAATCAAACAAGAGCCGGGAATCAAGGGTGTCCAAAGGGGGCAGAAGAGCTCATTTATTTTCCTGATGGTGGGCTGGCTCTTACAGGGATCCCAACATCCACCCTCTCTCCCTTCTGTATTGGTTTCCCCTTATGCAATGTGGCCAGCCTTGTCAGGAGAGAAGGTGTAAAGAATAAATTGATTTGTTCCCTTATATTGATTAGACAATTCTTAATAGACTATAAAACATTCTTCTTTTACAACTCTTTTGTAAAAATATAAAACAATAACCAAAACTATCATTAGCTCAAGCGACAGCAATTTCTTTCTATCAGTTTCATTGGAGCATCTCTTCTTAAGAGGCTGCTTACCTGACCTTGTCAAAACACTAGACTAAAATAGTAAGATAAATAATTATTTAAAATCTGCTCTTTAAGGGTGGTCACTTCATTATATGGTTCTAATCACCATTATATATGTAGCCTCTTCACATTTTACTTTCCTCCCTTCATTGCTGCCTTCCCTCCTTTCTTCCTTCCTCCATTCCTCTCTTTCGTGAAGAGTGGCCCCTGCAATCGGTGTGGTGCAATGAGGTAGGTCTTGAGGACACTGGATGAATAAAGCCCATATCCGGGTATAGCTGGTCATGTTCTTGAAAATTGTTTTGGCCCATTGTTTTATAGGTGAGAAAACTGGATGCTGTGTAAAGTATTTAAAGGTAAATACTGATAATAATAATGACCTCCATGTAACATGTATTTTATATCTTAAGTCTACAGATAGTGTGTGAATTTCTTTTTGCTCCAGTCAGAATGTAAACATCGTAAGAGTGAGAATATTGTCTCACTCAGGCTTTGTACTAAGTAGCCATTTGATAGCAGTGAACAGACAAAGGATGACCCATGTTCCAAGGAGAACAGTGGTCATTTTGTTTTGTTTATTTCTACAGCCCCAGTGCTAGTTTGGTGTTCAATGAAACACAACTGAACCACCTGGGTCTATCTTGGGAAGGGTTTCACCGGTAGTTGGCAGTATTAACAAAGGCAGTTTTTGTTTATTTCTGTATATAAGACACCAAAATATGATGACTTTCCCGACCACGGTGGTTCTGTGATCTTTCTCCTGGTGGTTGCTGACCTGGTGCACTGACTGTGAATACAAAGATCTGAGTGCTGGTCCCACTGCTTGCAAAGGGATAGCTGAGGCCCTACTAACCCTGAGGCTGGGGATAGATGGAAAGATGGGAGAGAATAGGAAGGACTATTGGAAAAAGTACAGAGGACAGCAGTTCTCAACCAGGGATGATTCAGCAACGTCTGGAGACATTGTTGGTTGTCACACTAGGGGTGGATACTGGCATCTGATGGGCAGGGACAGGGATGCTGCTAAATATCCTACATGCGTAGGGCAGCCCATGACAAACTTTCATCTGTTGCAACTTGTCAGTAGTGCCTAGGTTGAGGCATTGTGCTTAAACTTTATGCAAAAAGGAGGTAGACAAGGACAGGAAAATCATTCTCATGGGTCTTCCCCAACATCCATCTGGTTGTTTACATCCACCATGATATGCTCCCAACACATGGTGACTTTCTGCTCTCTAGCAGCCTCCTGTTCCCTCCCAGCTCTGCCACGTGGACAGATAAAAACATCACAGAGACTGGGACTGCAGTTTACTCCTCTCAAAGAATCATCAACAGTGCTTTCTCCTAAATTAGAGCACATTTGTGCATTTAAATGGGTGCAGCTGGTGCTCAGGTGAGACCTGAAGTCAGTCTCTTCTGAAATATCAAGGCGAGGGGAGTCACTGAGCATGAATCAGACATTCTCAGAGATTCAGGAGAGCAAAATAATGCCCTGCATTACTGGGAGGGGGGAGCAGAAGATGCAGAGAAGGGAAACTAGCCTGACTCTGAGGCAGGGGCTGAGAGGGAGAGGGAGGGGGTGAGATCCTGGGTGGGGAAGGGGAGCGAGGCTGCAGCTGACTCAGGAACTACCCCCAGAGACACATGCTGGGGGCAACAAGCCGCCTTCCAAACTGTCCCCAGAAAACCAAAACACTCTTTTAGAGGAGCAAGTGCAGGACATGAAGGAGGAGGAGGCCATGTTAGAGGAGCCTGAGAAGGGGGTGATGACAGCTGTGACCTCACAGGCTCAGCCCCTCTCAGCAGGAGTGGAGACACAGCCTGCTGTTCTCACCACTGCAGACCACAATCCTGTGCTGGGGCCTTGCCTGGTCCTCCTGCCCCTGCCATGGGCTCCGGGCTCCTCTGCTGTGTGGCTCTCTGCCTCCTGGGAGTAGGTGAGTCCCGGGCCCAGGTGACCCGACCCTTCTGCCCTGCCCACATCAACAGGCTGCCCCTGGGATATGCCTGAATTCTGCTTCCTCCCTCCACAGGCCCCCTGGACACAGCCGTTTTCCAGACTCCAAAATACCTGCTCACACAGATGGGAAATGATGTGTCCCTTAAGTGTAAACAAACTCTGGGACATAACACTATGTACTGGTA
>CAUYRT010090769.1:0-75401 GCA_963574885.1 Lepilemur ruficaudatus | reverse complement strand
GATGTGCACCATCTGGGGGTGGACACGCTTGAAGCTCTGACTCTGGGGGAGAAAGGGGGAAAAGACAACACACGTAACCTAAACATTTGTACCCCCATAATATGCTGAAATAAAAAAAAGTTAAAATATATAAATAAAATTAATATGATGATATATGAAGAAATAAATAAGAAGTTTAGCTTGGGTTATTAAAAGTACTTGACTCAACAAAGTTTATCCAAAAGAATAAATATGTGAGCATTGACAAGAAAATAATGAAAAAATAATGAGGGTACACTTACATTAGCACATATCACAGAGCATTTAAAATAGTCATGGTGTTGGTTCCAAAAATAATACTTCAGTGGATTAAATGAGAACATCTGGATTTAGATGCTAGTTTATATGATAAATATATATATACAAAACAGAATGGAAATATTATTCAATAAATATTTAAGAAATTATGTTAAGATGACCACTAGCTTATATAAGAAAAATACCTAAATTACATTCTGTTCCATAATTTACACCAAATAATTCCATATATATATGTAACTGTGGATGTGTTTCTATGTGTATATGTACTTAATAAAGGTTGAAATTTAAAAAATATGTATAACAGAAAAATAATAGTTTATTAAATTTAAGGATGGTAAAGTCTCATACCAATGACAAAAACTACAGAAATAAAAATCAATCCACTTAAACCCATAAATGTTAAAACATTTCTGGGCCATACATATAAGAAAAAAGACAGGCTGGGGGAAAGCATTTCTATTAATAGCGTAACAAACATGGTTTTAAAATCCTAACAGAGATCTTTTACGTCCTTAAGCAAAATGTACTTTGGAATGTTAAATTTGTACAAAAATAAACAAACAAAAATCTTGATTCTCATTAGTGATTAAGAAATGCAGATTGAAGCAGCAGGAAGGTAACTTGTTACTTACCACCTAGCAAAGTTGGAATGGAAGCCATACCAGGCTGCCATATATCTCATATATTTTGAGATATACAAGAGTTTAGTTAAAAGAGACCTTCACTCATCCTTCTATATCCAGCTAGATCACCCCTCTCCAATTCATGTGAACTTGAGTCAGAAGAGTAAAGTGTCTCTATGGATCCCCTTACAGCCTGGCTTTACATTTTAGATTTAATACTGACTTGCATGCCTGTTATTCCATGAGAGATAATTTAGGCCAATGCAGTCCAATAGAAGTTACTTCAGTGATGGAAAATATATTGTCCAATAGGGGAATCACATGGCTATTGAGCATGTGGAATGTGGACAGTGTAACTGAGAAACTGAATTTCTAATTTTATTTAAATTTTTTATTTGTCATTAAATGCCACATATGGCTAATGGTTACCATATTGGACAGTGCAGCTCTAGAAAAACCTCATCATGCCTCTCATACTTATTTACTAGTGCTAGCTACATACCTCTCTCAAGCCACCCATCTGCTACTTTCTTTGCACATATCCAAGGAAATAACCATCCTCCTATCAAAAGCAAACTGCCCATGTGGCCAGTGATGTCTTCCCTCTTGCTAACTCAAAGACTTCCCTTCTTGTTTTTCTTTCTCTTTCATCTACTCATACTGGATCATCTGTAAAAACACCTGTGAAAGTGTTGTCCACCTTAGAGAAAAATCTGCCGTTACTTATTCTCCGTCCCTGAGATTGTGTCTATTTTATTTTGTTCCTGTTCAAAGCAAAGCTTGATGACAGAGTTGTTAAAGTAGCTGTACACTTCCCTATACTTAATTCTTTTTTTAAAATTTCATTTCAGGAAATTACGGGGGTACAAACATTTTGGTTACATGTTATGACTTTGCCACATCCCAACCATGATTTGAGATGTGCCCTTCCCCCCTACAATGCTCACCACGTCCATTAGTCGTGAGTTTACCCACCCCCAACCCTCCTACCCCCAAAGAATATTACACTGTGTGAGCACCTTAGTGTTGATCAGTCAGTGCCAGTTTGATGGTGAGTACAGTGGTGCCTATTCTTTCATTCTTGTGATACCTCACTTCCGAGGATGGGCTCAAGCTCTATCCAGGAAAATATAAGATGTGCTAGATAACCATTGTTTCTTATATTCTTTATTTCCCTTCATTCCAATAAAATGGCTCTTGACAAAAACTGTTATACCTACCATATTACTAAACATATGGTTATTTCCCATCATTTTCATAGCTTGATTTCTCAGAAATATTTGTTACATCTCTAGTGAATTGAAAATGTTCAAGGCATGGTGTGGAGAGCTGTGCAATTACTTTTTTACTCATTAATTGAGGGTTAGGTAGAGATGGAGGTAAGGGATTTTTGAGGGGAGAAAAACAGAAAATGGTTATCTTGCTTAATGGGAATGTGACTCTTATTAACAAAATACAATAGAGCTATTAAATAGTATACTTAAGATTTGTCCATTTCTCTGTAAATTTGCCTCAATAATAATACAATTATAAACAAATATTAATCATTAGTTAGAATATGCTTGCAAAAAGTGAGTTCACTATATAATTCTTTCAACTTTTATGAGTAATTAAAATTTTTCATAATTAAATTGGGGGGAAGATATAACAACATTAAGGAAAGAAGGTAATATTAAATACAAACAGGACAGAATAATAATAAAAGAATAAAAGAAATAATGAAAGAAAATATACCCTAACAGATAATAAGTGGAATCTTCAGACTGAAATTTCTCATTTAATCCCTGGCAGAAAAAAAAAATTCAAACGAAGCAATACCTTACAGTACTTCTTGAATTCTAATAATAAAGAGTAACTATTGCAAAATTTAATAGAGATTGAACTGGTTCCTAACCAAGAAAAGAGAATCTACTTTATATGTTTTTTTTTTAACTGCAATATAGGAAGTTAGAAAACCACAGAATATCATCTTGAAGCTATTAAAGAAAAGCACTACAAATGACATATCTTATATTTAACTAATATAAATTTCACTTTTCAGATAAAAATTAAATAATTTTGACAATGTAAAACCCTCAGAGAAATAAGCAGCTGAGTATAATATTTGGGAAAAAACTGAAAGGATATATTAAACAAAGTATGTATAGACAGAGGAAGATGGAAAGAAGAGGAAACTGGTGAGCAATGATCTTGTATTTTCTCTATGCATGGTTAAGTACAGCATGATAATATGATAGGTAATTTTAATATGTGTTAAATAGAGATTATTAGACAGAAGACTCTTGATGAATGGAATAATGTAATGATATACAAGAAATAAAACCTAAATCATCATTTTAAAAAACTCCAAGTAACTTATATAATGGGAAGGATGACTGAGATATTTGCAGAGTGGTAAGATAAAAGCAAATTAAAATTTGCATATTTATTGGTGAAAGTAAACATATGGGAAAATAAAATATGAATAATAATTGATGTTATTTCTATGTATGTACAAAAAAGGGAATT
The DNA here is from genome assembly GCA_963574885.1 of Lepilemur ruficaudatus. Taxonomy (NCBI): domain Eukaryota; kingdom Metazoa; phylum Chordata; class Mammalia; order Primates; family Lepilemuridae; genus Lepilemur; species Lepilemur ruficaudatus. Next base: position 71,970 of record CAUYRT010090769.1, on the reverse strand, counting down.
TAACATTAAATGGGATTGATAGGAATGCAAATATGTTGAAAAACAGTAGAATATTCTAATTACAGTGATTTGAAAAGGGGAAATGGAATAAATTGGAATTGACCAATTCTGCAATGTAGGGGATGGATATGAATATATTTGTACAACAAAGTACACTAAATAATAAACATTAAGTAAGAAGATTAGAAATCCAGATGTATAGATTATCTCAATACATGGGAATAAACTGAATTTCATCATCTCAAAAGAGAAGTTCAGATTGGATTAAATAATACTATGTGCTGCTTAGGAAAAACAGAAAAGCATTAATATAATTGTTTAAAGATATTTAAAACAAATACGAATAAAAAAAATTAATGCCTCAATATAAATATGATGCAAAATGGATTCAAGACCAAGCATTTAAAGGAGAACTATAAAAAATATTCTTGACCATGTGCAGTGGCTCATGCCTGTAATCCTAGCACTTTGGGAGGCCAAGCCAGGAGAATCACTTGAAGCCAGGAGTTTAAGACCAGCCTGAGTAACATAGTGAGACCCTGTCTGTATAAAAAATGCAAAAATCAGTTGGTTAGAATGGTGTACACCTGTAGTCCCAGCTACTCAGGAGACTGAGGCAGGAGGATTTCTTTACCCCAGGAGTTTGAGGTTGCAGTGAGCTATGATTGCACCATTGCACTCCAGCCAGGAAAAGAGAGCAAGATACGACCTTGTCTAAAAAAAAAAAAAAAAAAAAAAAAAAGGGAAAGAAAAATAGTCTTAACATTAAAATACAAGATCTTGTGATGCACAGCTTGTTCAGAATACAGAAAATGGGCAGTACTGCCAGTCTAGTTTTACAGGCTGCCATGTTCTTTTTATAAAAGAGGAGACAGAGATAATAGAAGAGAGGATCATTATTGGCCAGTTTCTCTTAAAAACATAAGTAGAAAAATTCTAAATAAAATATTCACAAAGATAATCAAGTAGCATATTAAATTAATAATTTAAGAAAGTTAAATTCAGGAATGTAATGATGATTCAACTTTAGAAAATGTATACAATTTCCTATATCTGTAATAGTTGGAATAGTATAATTTCAGGAATTCATAGATGGAATATGATAACTTCAAAAAAGCATCCAATACATTTCATTACCTATTTTTTGATTGGAATCTCTTTGGACACTTGGAGTAAAACAGATCTTTCTGAACCTAATAATAGTTAATCCCTAGAAAATTATAGCATTCATCAAACTAGTAAAAATTAGATGTATTCCATTAAATTCAAAGATGCTTACCTTTGTTGATATTATTTATTATTGTCCTAGTCAAAGTGATGCAATAAGATAAGTAGGAGTTACAAAATTTGGAAATAAAGAGGAAACATATATTTTTGGCCTAAAACATCTCTTTATTTTTCTTTTAGTTCCTTAAAATATGATTGTCCAAAAAATCCAAGAGAATTAAGTCAAAACTATTAGAAATAATAGTTCAGTTAGATGGCCACATAAAAATTAACATTAACATACAACATTAACATTATATGTCCTGTACACTATAAATAAACAATTAAAATTTGTTTTCTATAAAATAGGTCATTAAAAAAAACATGAATAAATATATGTTTATGAATGGAAGGTCTAAGTTTCAATGTTTATAAAGTTGAGTCTTAGCAAAATGATCAATATTCAAAACAAATCTATTAAGAAATATATGGGTTTTTTTAAGGAACTTGATAAACTGATTCCAAAATACACCAAAATATTATAAATGCAAGAGTGTTCAAAGCAATTTTGCCAAGGAACAATAAAAGGCATCTTTACTGTCAGTGATTAATACATGCTTAGTAATTTCACTTTTGAGATAAGGGAATAGCTTGAATTTGAAAAAAGACTCACAGAAAAAAAATGCCAAAACAACAAAATGCAAAAAATAATCTGATCGAAAGCATTAGGGAGTTATTGAAGCAACCAGGATTTGAGCATTCAAGATTCCTAAAAGAACTATAGGAAGGAGAGAAAGCATTCTTTAAAGCGTCCTTCCTTAGGAGAATTTGCCAGTTTTTGGTTTGATACAAGAGGCTGCAAATCAAGATGACTTTGGCCAGGAGACAAAGAAGCCAACAGATCACCTGGAAATCCCTCATGGCTAGATATTTAAAAATTCAAGTTTGTAATTGTCAAAAGAGTAAGAACTTGAAGATCCAAGTTTTCAGAAAGAAGGGAGGAACAAAGAAGATTAATAATCTGGTCATTTTAGCTTGAGGTACTTGTTAAATTTTTAAATTGTGAAGGGCAAAAGACTAAGTAAGAAGTGGGACGGAAAACCATGGAAGTCAGAGTAGTTTTTAGTAGTCTCCCAGTGCTGACCAAACAAAAGTTCCAGTTTAGGACCTCCAGGAAAGTGGCGTCACAGTGAATTTCACAGCTTCTCCATTGTGATCCCTGGAAGTCTTCATCATAAAAGTAAGTGAAAAGCACCTATAAATAGAATCTCAAAAATTCTGAAATTAAGCTGGATAAAAAGTCTTTGGAAAGTAAAAGTAGACTTTCTCGCAGTTTCCCAATCTGAGAATCCCAAAACTGGGATCCAGGATTTGCAAAGAAGAGAGGCCATAGTAAGTTCCACAGGATTTGAAATCTGGCAGTCCTTTTCCTAGGAGAAGAGCAAGTAGAGCTTTATAAAAACCACAGCCCATCAGTTTTTGTCAGTTCCTAATTTGATTAAGATGATTCCCCTGCCTTGGCCTACCAGAAGAATGAACTTGTCTAAATTATTGCAATTTTTTTGCCAAAAACATCTGGCATTTAGTAAAAAATTAACAGTGAGAAAAAAAAAGACCGAGAAGAAAACAGGAAATAGACATATAATTCCATGTTTCATCCAATTATTGGAGTTGTCACTATGAACATGAAAATGCCACTATTAATATATACAAAATTTTGACAATATTCAGTATTTCATGAGAGAATTAAAATTTATATATTTTAAAATCCCAAAAAGTATCTATCTGATTTATTCAAAAATAGAAATTAAAAATTTAATGCATGGGATTGCCCTTACAGTAAAGGCAGCATGAGAGGGATATTTTCTTCTACAGAAAACATGTATAATAAAAAATTTATTAAAATTAACCTTTTCAGGGAAATATCCAAAAGTAGGTAACAACTTGAAAAATGTTCACTCAAGGAAAACTACCAAAGCTCTGGATAAGAGAAGTGTTCATAATCTTCTTCCCTGAGGACATTTTGGAAGTGAAAGTGAGAGAACCTTAGAAATACAGAGTTAACGTACTCTCCACACATCCTCACAGACTGTTGAACCATGTTAGGGGGCTGAGCAACATTGGACAGCCTAGGGAGACTAACAAGTCTCTCTTGCTGGGTTTATAGTGTATACTTTAACCTACACGAAGAGCAGAGGGCTTAGAGCTGTCTTAGAGGCTTCAGGTGTCTGAGCATAATCTTTGTAAATTATTGACTGACAACTAAAATATGCAAGTTCAGAAGAAACTCCCTGGAGAGCAAGGCCAAGGAGTGTGTGTGTGTGAGTGTGTGTGTGTGTGTGTGTGCGCGCACATGTGTGTATTTTAAACTAAAACAAATACAAATCTATGTAGAGATATCAACAGGTCTACATTACTCAGAGTTTGAGTCTGTGCAAGTTAATTGCCTACTGAAGCAACAATAAGAATAAAACAGTCCTCATAAGAGCAAAACAGAACTTAGAGTCCATTAAAATACACTATTTAGAATACATAGTTTTAAATCACAAATTACTAAACATGTGAGAACCAGAGAGAAATTGAAAATGTTAGTAAGGTTTATATATCTAGTGTAACTTTTCTTCAAAAATGAAAGCAAATTAAACACAAATTAGGTAAAAACTTTAAAATTCATTAGCATTGGATCTGGACTACAAAAATGGTGAAGAAAGTCCCATCAGGCTGAAAAGAAATGACACAAAATGATGAAATGCAAGATTATATGAATGTACCATATGTACTATAGTTATAGACTATACTATACATACTTTATTCTCTTCTTAATTTTTAAAAGAAACAACTGTTGAAAGCAAAGTTTATTATATCATATTGTTGGCTTTGCAACATATATAGTTACACTACATATGACAACAATATTACAAAGGAGGGTAGTATGGCACTGTTTTTATACAAAATTTCTATAATTTACCAATGGTAAGTATTAACTTGAAATAGATTGTGATGAGTTAAAGATGGGTATCATAATTCCTAGACAATCACTAAAAATTAATGTAAAGACATAAGCAAAGAAGTCAATAAAGAAAATAAAATGTGCTAAAAATATTTGTTTAATACAAAAGATGACAATAAAAGAGAAGCTGAGAACAAACCAAAAGAGAGAAATTAAAGTAAACAGCAAAGCGGTACACTTAACATTCAATCATATGGATAGTTACATTAAATGTGAATGAATAAACAATTTATCAAAAGGCAGATAATGTTAAATGTACAAAACATAAGGCTTAATTACTGTCTAAGAGAGCTGTATTTTAAGTTCAAAAAGTTTTTTAAGTTCAGAAAGTTTGAGGTAAAAGATGCAAGATATGAGATGCAAGAAATTAATAGAAGACAAGTGAAGTTGCTATATTAATGTCAGCTAAAAATACTCTAAAATGAAACCTGTTGGAGACAAATGGCATATTTCAAAATTATAAAACAGCATAAAAAGATGTAACAATTACAAATGTCTATGCACAAAAATACAGAGCTACAAAATATTTAAATACAGAATTGAAAGGAGATATATATAAATCAAAACTAGTCGGAGTTTTCACTGTTTTTCTCTAAGTCATCAGTATAATAGAACAAGTAAGCAAAACAGGTAAGTTATAGAAGACTTGATTAATACTAGCCAACTCTACCTAACTTACATATAGAGAACACATCACTTGCAACAACAAAACATAAAGTCTTTTCAAGTGCTTTAATGTTCATCCAGATAGATAATATGCTTGGTCATAAAATAAGTCTTAATCAACTTAAAAGAATTTAAATAATTCAGACTATGTTCTCCAACCCCAACAGGCTAAATTAGGAATCAATAACAGATACAAATCTGAAAAAATTTCTAAATGTGTGGAAATTAAATACTACACTGCTAAATAATACATGGTTCACACTTTAAATCACAAAGCAAATTAGAAAATACACTCAATTAAATAAAAATGAAGCACAATATATTAAATTGTAAGATAAATTTATAGCATTATATGATTGTGTTAAAAAAAAGTAAACTCTCAAATCAATGCTCTATGCGTCAACCTTAATGAACTAGAAAAATAAGAGCAAATTAAATCGAAGGCATGTACAAAACAGGAAATAGTCAACGTCAGAATGGACATTAATGATATAGAACAGAGGTTAGCCCACTTTTCCGTAAAGGCCCAGGTAAGAAATACTCAAGTTTTACAGACCTTATGGTCTCTTTTACAACCACTAAACCTGGTTGTTGTAATGTTAAAGTAGCCACAGACAATATGTAAACAAATGTGCATGGTTTTGTTCCAAATTTTAAACAGGCAGCAAGCCAAATTTGTCCTATGACTGGAAGCATGTTGACTCTTAATATATAACATAGAAAAATAATAGAAAAATTCAGTAAACTCAAGAGCTGGCTCTTTCCAAAGACCAAAAGTATTAATAAAATTTCGGTCACATTGATGAAGAAAAAAAGGATACACAAATCACCAATATCAAGATTGAGAACTAGACTATCAGTATAGATCTTGTAAGCATTGAAAGGATAATAAAGGGAAAAATCTATGAATGTGTCAATAAATTTGACAGTGGGTAAAAAGGCCCAGTTCTCTGAAAAATGCAAACCAACAAAACTGACTGAAAAAGTAAGGGATCATCTCAACAAATCTAAATTAAGTAAAGAAGTTGAATTACTAACTAAAAATTTCCCACAAGAAAAGTTCAAGCCCAAATGGATTCAACAGTGAATACTATCACTTTTTGACAGGGTTGTTTGATTTTTTCTTGCTGGTTTTCCTGAGTTCTATACAGATTCTAGTTACCAGTCCTTTATCAGATGTGTAGCATGTGAATATTTTTTCCCATTCTGCAGGTTGTCTGTTTGCTCTTGTGATAGTTTCCTTGGCTGTGCAGAGGCTTTTTAATTTGATCAAGTCCCATTTATTTATTTTTGTTGTTGCTGTGATTGCCTTTGGGGTCTTCTTCATAAATTTTTTGCCAAGGCTAATGTCTATAAGAGTGTTTCCAACATTTTCTTCTAGAATTCGTATAGTTTCACACATTAGGTTTAAGTCTATTATCCCCTGTGAGTTGATTTTTGTGAGAGGTGAAAGGTGTGGATCCTATTTAAGTCTTCTCCATGTGGCTATCCAATATTTCCAGGACCATTTATTGAATAAGGATTCTTTTACCCAGTGTATGTTTTTGTCTACTTTGTCAAGATGGTTTTATATCTGAGTTCTCAGTTCTTTTCCATTGGTCTGTGTTTCTGTTCTTGTGCCAGTGAAATGCTGTTTTAGTTACTACAGCCTTGTAGCATAGCTTGAAGTCTGGTAAATTGATGCCTCCCAACTTGTTCTTTTTGCTTAAGATTGCTTTTGCTATACGGGGTATTCTCTGGTTCCATGCGAAGCATAGAATTATTTTTTCTAGATCTGCAAAAAATGATGTTGATATTTTAATAGGAATTTCATTGCATCTGTAGCTCACTTTGGGTAGTATAGATATTTTAACAATGTTCATTCTGCCAACTCATGTGCATGGTATGGTTTTCCACCTGTTTACTTCCTCTGCTATTTCTTTCCTCAGTATTTCATAGTTCTCCCTATAGAGGTCTTTTACATCCTTAGTTAAGTATATTCCTAGGTATTTTATTTTCTTTGTTGCTATTGTGAAGGGTGGTGAGTTTTTGATTTGGTTCTCAGTTTGACTGTTGTTGGCGTATAGGAATGCTACTGATTTCTGCCCATTGATTTTGTAACCTGAGACTTTGCTGAATTTGTTTATCAATTTCAGTAGTCTCATGGCAGAATCTTGGGGGTATTCTAGATATAAGATCATATCATCAGCAAAGAGCAATAATTTGATCTCTTCTACCCCCATTTGGATGCCCTTGATTTCTTTGTCTTGTCTCATTCCTCTGGCTAGGACTCCCAGCACTATGTTGAATAGAAGTGGTGATGGGGGAAACCTTGTTTGGTTCCAGTTCTAAGTGGGAATGCTTACAATTTTTCCCTGTTCAGTATGATGTTGGCTGTGGGTTTGTCATACATGGCTTGTATCATTTTTTGGTAAGTCCCATCTATGCCTATTTACTTAAGTGTTCTTATCATAAAACGGTGCTGGATTTTGTCAAATGCTTTTTCTGCGTCTATTGAGAGGATCATATGGTCTTTGTTTTTGCTTCTGTTTATGTGGTGAATTACATTTATAGATTTGTGTATGTTTGACCATCCCTGCATCTCTGGGATGAGGCCAATTGGGTCATGATGGATTATTTTTTTTGATATGCACCTGAATTTGGTTTGCTAGGATTTTTTTGAGAATTTTTGCGTCTATATTTATAAGGGATATTGATCTGTACTATCAAACATTTAAGGAAGAACTTATACTTATCTTTAAAAAGTCTTTGAGAAAATAAAGGAAGACCATAACTTACTTTATGAGGCCTGTATTATGCTGTTACTAACGTCAAGCTCATCAAAAGAAACAAAATAAAACAACCAAAAACCCCCTATAGACCAATTTTTCTCCTAAAGGTAGATCTAGTTACTTATCAAAATATGAACAAATTGAATTCAGCAATATACACAGAATAATGCACTATAATCAAGTGGAGTTTTATTCTTGGAATGCAATGGTATTTTAACTTCTGAAAATCACTAACATTATATATCATATTAATAAAGAAGCAAAATCATATGATCATCTCAACATATGTTGAAAAATCCTTTGACAAAACTCAAATTCATGACCAAATCTCTCAATGAACCAGCAACACAGGGATAGTTCTTAATCTGATATGGGCATCTATTAAAAAATGATAACTAATATCACATTTAATGGTGAAAGACTGGATGTTTCAATCGAAGTCAACAGCAATAAAAAAGTAAGATTCTCAGGTCTCAGTTCCTGGCTCCAAAAATTTTCACCCTTTTCCATTTGGTGGCTCCTCTCCTAGACCTGGAAATTTTATTGTGTATCAATTTTGTTCAGAGCCAAAGTAAAAATAAGAAACTTCACAGAACATGTACCATGAATTTTTAACTTGTACCAGCCACTGTATTAATTTCTTTTAACACATATTACATTGATTAATTCTTAAAGAACCTCTTATATATATACACACACACATATCTAGCTTCCCTTTTTTTACACTGTGAAAATTGATGCTTTCCCAAATTAAGTAATTTGCTTGTACTCACAGAACTTATGAAAGATAAAGTTAAGATTCTAATGCATGACTGCCTGACTCCAACCTTGGCATTTAGAAAGTAAGTTTAGAGTTCTGAAATTCCAGAACATTTTTTTTTTATTTAATAAGTATCCTTTATTAATTAGGATTTATTAAACCCTTTTCCTTCTCATAGCAAAAAACTTCCCAACTTTAAAAAAAGTTATACAATAAATGACCACAAATTCCTTGAAACAATTCCTATCATCTTATAACAAATATTGTTAATTGATGCAGGGAATATATTATCTAGTTTCTCAAATGAGAAACATATATAAATATATATATATACACACACAACACTGTACTATAAATTTAAAAGAATAGCTCTTTAGTAGTCACTGATACCAAATTTATTTCGTATATTTCCATATTCTAAATTTCTGGGTATTACTAATGGATCCTTTGTTTTATTTCTGCACCAGATTTGTTTTTCTCTGAGGAATATCCTATAGCTCTGATGAAGTTAACATGCTTCTCAGAGGATATATGCTTACTACTGGTTCTATATTCCTAAGGGTACAAATAAAAATAGTTAGGTTTATTGCTTTTCGGATTATAGAGCAATTTAACATTTTATGGATTAGACTTTATGATTCCATCCCATAAATACCACAGGAACTTTTTGCTGTGTGTCACTCAGCAGAAAAAGGTACATTTCATTATTTCTACTCCATATACTAAATTATTGATTTCTATTAATGAAGTAACCCTTCTTCAAACCAATTTATTTCAGAATAACATTTTTAAAAAATCAGAACTGTACTTGGTCTACAATTTTATTTTCCAAAGGCACAACCTTTGATCAAGGATTTAAAGTGACTAATTCCCACAGCTAATATAACCTGCACATTTTTATGTATTCATCTAAAAGCTGTGTAGGTTTTCCTTTCACATTTCATTTTTAATACACATAAAAAAGTTTTGTTATGTGTATGGTGTAAGAAGAGATGCAATCTTCTACAAATGAATTCTTAATAATCCTTTGCCATTATTGACAAGACTATTCCCCCTGTTCTCACCCCCACAACCACTCCCAGTGATCTGCTATGCGACATCTGCTTGCTATTAATATTATATATAGATCTTTTTCAGGAATCTCCCTTCTCTCACACCAATTTGCTTGATATTTATCTACCTTTGCACAAATAACATAATGTTTTAATTACTACAGTTTGAGTTCTTCCAACACATGATTTGCAAAAATCGCTTGGCTATTCTTGGCATTTTAGACTTACAAGTATAATTCAGATCAGCTTATCAAATTTCACAAAAAAGTCTGGAATTTTTAGTAGGATTACTTTATATTTATCATGTGTCTATAGATATAGATATAAATTTGGAGGAAATTTATATATCATATGTACATATACATATGTAAAATATATGACAAATTATATATAAGATGTAATGGCATTAGTGAAATTACATTATATTAGGATCATTGCTCTGTCCAAGAAGAAAATACTAATTAGTAATGGACTCTGATATTTTAAAATTGTACCTTGTGACCTTTGTCAGCAGATCACTCTGATGATGTTAACATTTTTGTACTTCTGAGTTTGCCTATGAACCAGAATAGCTTAGTGGGCTGCTAAAGATGAGCCGCTTGGTGCCAAAAGAGAAGTTTTGAGGAAAATTGGTACTTTACAATAGGAGTCTGCCATTTTCCTCATTTGCTGGCAAATTAATAAAACTCCCTTCCCTTCTCCCCAAACCACTTGTCCTCGTTCTTCTGATGAGGCTTTGGGAACAAGTGCCAAACTTTTGGTAACAATATAATTCCAAGTAAGTGATGTCCTGAAAAAGGCAAAACAATGGAGAGAGTTAAAAGATTAGTGGTTGCTGGGAGTTACGTTGGAGTGAGGGATGAACAGGTGGAACACAGAGGGTTTTTAGGGAAGTGAAAATATTCTGTATGATACTATAACGGTGGATATATGTCATTACACATTTGTCAAAACCACAGAATATACAATACCAAGGGTAAACGCTAATGGAAACTATGGACTTTGGGTGACAATGATGTGTTGATGTTAGCTTATCAATTATAACTAAAGCACCACTCTGATGGGGGATGTTGATAAGGGGCGAGGCTGTGCATGTGTTGGGGGTAAAGGGTATATGGGAAATCTCTGTACTTTCCTTTCAATTTTGCTGTGAATCTAGACTGCTATAAAAACTAAAGTGTATCTTAAAAGTAAAAAAACAAAAAAAGGCCAGCTGCAGTGGCTCACACCTGTAATCCAGCACTCTGAGAAGCTGAGGTGGGCGGATCGTTTGAGCTCAGGAGTTCGAGACCAGCCTGAGCAAGAGCAAGACCCCACCTCTACTAAAAAGTAGAAAAAATTAGCCGGGCATGGTGACGCATACCTGTAGTCCCAGCTACTTGGGAGGCTGAGGCAGAAGGATTGCCTGAGCCCAGGAGTTTGAGGTTGCTGTGAGCTAGGCTGATGCCACGGCACTCTAGCCTGGGCAACAGAGCGAGACTCTGTCTCTAAATGAAAAAATAAATATAAAAAAAAAGAGAGAGAGAGAGAAATCTCATAACAGAAATTAACATGTCTGTCATGTAGTCAAATAAGATAATGCCAGGTTATATTTGCCACAGCAACAATCAGGGAAAATGGTAGCTAAAGAGAATAGAGATGGTGCAACAAATAGGTCTAATTAATTTACCTGATAATATAGCCTTATAACTTATGGAACTAAATTAAAATAAATAAAAAGGAAATTTGATAAATCCAAAATCCCAGTGAGAGATTTAATATAACTGTATCAATTTAGACAGCACATATAGACAAAAAATTACTAAGCATATAGGAGATATGATAAATTGAATTAATACATTTGATTTAATCAGCCTATATAAAACACTGCATGCTAAAGCTGAAGAAAAAATAAACTTTGTATGGGTTATGCACCAAACCAACTGACTATATGCCTGGTGATAACACAATTTTAAGAATTTAAAAGGAATGAAATCATTCAAATTATGTTCTTTGACTATAATTGTAGTATTCGAGACAAGAATAACAAAGTTAACTATATAAACCCCATGTGTTTGGAATTTATAAAATACATACATCAACCAAAATAATGGAAATTAGAGTATATTTAAAATTTATTTATTATGAAAACAATACATACAAAAATATAAAATTCATGTAAAGCCATCATTAGTGGAAAATGCATAGCCTTAATTATGGTAGGAGAGTTAAGCATCCATCTCAAGAAGAGAGAAAAGAACAGTGAAAAGTAATAACTAATAATAAAAATGATAATATTATAAACCAATATAAAAGTAAGCAAATATATAACAGAGAGTTTAAAACAAATGAAAACTTGTTTTATTGTGAAGATTAATAAATTTGGTGTATCTTTGGTAAGATTGATAAAGAAAGACAGAAGAAGTATAAATAACATCAGTAATAAAAAAAGGCATCACGCAGAAACTGCAGATATTACGAAGATAATGTCATGAAGGTATTATGCCAATAATGTGAAAATACTCACTTATATAGGTATACATATATATGTGATCAATATTAACTCAAAAAGAAATAGAAAAACTAAATAGTCATAGTATCATCAATACATTGAGAAAATAGTGAAGTATATTTCTTCATTAAAAATTCAGGTCCCATTCGGATTCATTAGTAAATTTTATTGATTTTTCGAAGAACAACTATTCCCAATATTAAACAAATGCTTTCAATAAACAGAGTAAGAGGAAACATTCCAAAATTCGATTTATGATGCTATCATAACCTTCACAGAAAGCTAAAAATATAAAAAATACACAAAAATATATAAAATTTTTACTCATGGACATATATACAAATATTCCTAGACAAAATATTAGCAAAGCTCCCTCTAGCAGTATGTAGAGAGTAAAAGTTTCTAAGACAAGTTTATACACAGAATGCAAGATTTGTTTAATATTGGAAACCAATTAACATCAGTTAGTACATTAACAGATCACGGAGACTATAAATATATGAATATCTCAACAGATATAGAAAAAGTACCTGATAGTTTCAACATCCTTTCATAATAAATAATTTGGCATATTTCGGCCCCACAAAGACCCTTTAATGAAAGTGTACTGCAATAAAAAATATAGCGCAAGCTTCAAACTTAATGCTCAATCATTGAAAATCATCACAACTGTAGAAGTCCTACAGGTCAAAGGTAAAGAGATAACTCAGTAGGAAAAAGAGTGAAAAATTGAACAAGCTCTTTATAATATGAAGTCCAAACCTATATATATATATATATATATGATAGATTTCATTAATAATGAGGGAATTGAACATTACAATCACAATTCTACATGAGTAACATAATTTTTGGAAAAAATTATAATTTTAGCAATATCAAGTGGTGGCAAGCATGTGGCTATATGGAAATTCTCACACACTGCTCTTAAAGTATAAATGTATGCATCTGTAAAACAGAATGACATGTCAAGTGATTTAGAAGCTTCCCCTAGTCTATGGCTCAGCAAGTCCTTTTCTGTCAGATACTGTAAGGACATGTATGCACGCTTTTATCAGGGAAATACGTATAAGAATGCTCATAGTACCATTTCTCTTGATAACTTCAAACTAGAAAGGTTTCAAGTGTCCTGAACATTAAAATGTGTAAATAAATCAGGGCATGTGGACTATTATAAACAAGTAAAATAAATGAAAAACAGCTCCAATAACAAGGTTAATTAAATCTATCAAACTCAATGTTGAACTAAAAAAAAAAGCAAACCATGAGAAAAATCCTCAGTTCAAGCTGAGCAGTACTAACTACATAGTTTAGCGATGGCTACATAGCAGGTAAAAGTAAGACGAAAGGACAGTACTGTCACAAAAGTCAGGTTTTGTGTACCTATTGAGGACCAAAATTTAAAAGGAGTATAGTTGTGTGAGTTTAATTATCATGTTAGAAGCCAAGATTCTCACAGGATACAACATGAGAAAAAAAAAAAAAAGAAAGAGAAGTCTGTAATAAAAATTAGAAAGTTATTGTTTTTGCTATTTCTGAGACACCAGCCAAATAAAGCTCACACAGACTTGAAAATTCACGGTAGCAGGACACCCATGTTGATTACCTGAGAGACAACGTAGGGAACAGATACGACAGGTGTCCTCCTCTTTTAAACATCCTTCCTCACTCAGGTAGGAGAAAGGGGTACCTTTCCTGGCCAAAACCCAGAATATTGTTGCTAAATGAATTGAACCACCGTCCTGTCATGGATAAAGAGTTCTGGTGTGTGCGTGTGGGCAGAGGTGTGTGTCTGTGTGTGTCCGTGTGTGTGCAAGTGCTTGTGTGGGCAGGTGACGAGGGGGCCACGCGTGAATCTTCTCTGCTTTCTTACTCTTCGACCATGAGTTCTAGAATAAAGCTGGAAAATCAAAGCAACTTGTCATAAAGATTCCCGTCAGCCTTCTTGACAAGAAAGCTCTTTTTTTTTGTGGAAAAGAGACATACTTATTCACACAAAACCAAAACAAAACCAAAATTGTCAGACAGGTAATGAACCTAGTTTTTGACTTTTAAACATAAAGAGAAAAGTTAAAGATCATGAGGGGTCTGTAGAAAATCACGAGTTCTAGAGGGTAAAATTAGGGAGTAAAAACAGATGTACAAACTGATCTCAAAGGGAAAAGAGTTTTTAAAAAGGGAAAAATTGTAAAATTAATATGATTAATTATCAAAAATATCAAAAGACATTTGGAAAATAAAGTTAGACATTTGAAAGAATAGAGAATAAAGGCACAAAAAACAGAGGAGGGAAAAGCCAAAAGATACACAGGAACAATTCTTACATAGCTCACAAAGGAATCCCTAAATTAGAATATCATAAATTCCAAGAGGTAGAGGAAGAGGCAATTTCAGTGTTTTGTTTTTTTGTGTTTATTATGTAATGTGCAGCATTGCTAAATTTTTTAATAGTTCAATTAGTTTATAATTTTTCTTTTTGGGCATTTTGTGTATAATGATATCATCTGCAAATATAAACACTGTATCTCAACTTTACCAATATTTGCAATTCTTATATTTTTTTTTGTATCTTAATCTACTAGTTTAACCTACTGGCCAGAATAATTTTAGATGATAGTAACTATAGCTATTCTTTCCTTTAAACATAAACATTGGTCTTTGGTTACATAAATAGCTATTCTTTCTCTTTTTAAAGAATTCTTCTTCTATATGTAATTTCCTAAGGTTTTGTTTGGACAAGATTTATAAATCAGTAAATGATGTGGAATTTTAGCAGATCTCCTCATAGCATTTATAGCGCTGCTTATAAGTTTTTTCTTACATGAGCATTTTGATGTGATTATTATATTAATATATTTCCACTCATTGATGTATATTTAAATTCTTTGAATAACAGATTCTTGGTTCACAGTATTTATGTATAGTTTCATGAAGCATTCAAGATTGAGGTCCAGCATTGGGGGGATGAATCTTGTCTCTCCTGAGGCTACTGTGTATATTTTTTGTCCGTAGAAGCTGGTTAGCCAGAATCTGCCTACTTGATTTTGGAGGCTGTTGGAGGGGCTTCCCAAACGTGCCAATCCTAAGGGGGATGTCCGTTAGAATTTTGAAGAGCTTCCTGGTTTCCAAATTGGGATCATCAGTTTTGTACATACTGAGAAGCCTGTTTATATAAGGTGGACTTCTGACAGCACCTGCAGTCCCCCTGCAGGGTCACTGCTCACAGCGGGCATAGCAGTACTGACACGGCTGTGCTGGCTGCCGCTTGTCAAGTTGCCTCGATCTCAGAGCTGTCGGCATCTCCCTGTAGGGAAGGTGAGGGGATACATAATTGTGATTAAACAAATGACCTATTTAGAGATGTCTAAACTGTGGGAGTAATACCAGTTTGACCCACCGTCTCCTAAAGTATACATAATGAAAAGAAGCAAAAGAACTTTTTCATTCACTGTGTTATTTTTTCCTTTGTGTCTTTCTGAAGACTGACGGTATAACTAGAGTTATCTCAAATGTCACCACCACAACAAGCCTAACTTGGTCCCCATATTTGAAATTGCAAAGCCCCATCTCACTTACCCTGCATGTATCCCTTTCTAACTTATTGTTAATTTGTTTATTACATATGATGTTTAGTATGCTTCCTCTTTCACGAGTCCATAAATACAACAACAGGATTTTTGTCTGTTTTGTTCACTGGTTATTCACAGCACCTGCCTGTCACACAGTAGACACTGGGTAAATAACAAATGAACAGAAATGTGTAGTGCTTCTTTTAAGTGTTACATATCCATGTGTATGTGTGTGTGTGTATTCATACTGAACATCTATTTACATGCTATGTATTAGGTAAATAAATATGAAATGTACAATTTTGAATCAAAAGTGTAGTTTATTATATCCCAAAGAAGAAGCAGGAAAAATTAATCTAAGTATGCACCTAAACTATCGACACAGTTTTTCCATCTTAACAGTAGCTTGTTTATGCCAGCAGCGAAGAAGACTGAAGAGCAAGTGGCGATGAAATCACAAAAGGCGTTTTCCACAGCTTGTTGAGAATTCAATATTTTTCCTTGCAAGAAGTGGTCCAAAGCCTGGAAGAAGTGGTAGTCAGTTGGTGCAAGGTCTGGTGAATACGGTGGATGACGAGAGTTTCCAAGTCTTGTTGCTGTAGTTTGAGCAGCATTGTTTGTGGGACATGTGGTCAAGCATTATCTTGCAAGAGGATTGGCCTGTCTCTATTGACCAATCTCGGCTGCTTAATTGCAAGCATCCTCATCATTTCATCCAATTGGTTGCAGTAGGCATCTACGGTAACCCATTAACCAGGTTTCCTGAAGCTGGAGTGAATGATACCAGCATTGAATCACCAAGCAGACACCATCAGCATTTTTTGATTAACATTTGGTTTTGGACTGTGTTTTGACACTTCATCTTTATTCAACCATTGTGCTGAATGCTTGCAATTGTCAAAAAGAATACATTTTCCATCACACATAACAATACAGTGTAGAAATAGTTCACGTTTATGTCATGACAGCAAAGAAAGGTGAGCTTCGAGATGAAATCTCTTCTGATGCTCGTTTAATTCATGCAGAACCCATCTATCCAGCTTTTTTACCTTGCTGGTTTGTTTCAAATGGTCTATACTATTGGAATAGTAACTTAAAGCCTTGCTGGTAATTCACGCTTAGGTTGAGATGGATTCACTTCCACTACAGATTACAGCTCATTGTTACCAATCTTGGTGGTAGGTCACCCACATCGCTCATTTTCAAGATTAAAATCACCAGAAAGGAACTTCTCCAACCATGGACGTACTGTGTGTTCATTAGCCACATTCTTCCCAAACACTTCATTGATATTTCGAGTTGTCTATACTGCATCTGTTCCAGGAAGGAACTCATATTTGAAAATAACATGAATTTTTGACTTGTCCATGATTTCACAAAAATTTCTCTAAAAAAATTTTTGAAAATCACAAGCCAAAATGTGCATTTGAAAGACTGAGGATGTACCTTCACAATAAACAAAAACCAAGAAGGGTCAAAATGAAATGTCAGAGATATCAACTGTCAAACTTAGTACTTAAGGAGTTCAGACATTTCATACTTAATAACCTAGTACTATTGCATATTATACATGCTAGGAGTTATATTTGTATTGAGTATTTATATTTAATATATGTAAATACCTAGTATATATTTTTATTATTTGTGGTACAATTTAAACCAAAATATATATAATGTCTAACCCATACATACTCAGTTGTCCTTTGTACATTTTTCCCAAAGGAGATAATTATTACAGAATTTTATAGGAAAAATGACCCAAACATTGATTGATGAATGATTTTTTCCTTTGCCACTTTGCCTTAATGGAAAATAAAACTCTAAAAAATCTATTTTCTAAAGCTATGAAAAGATTACCAGATTGTGTGTAGAAAGTCTTGCTATTTTTCTAAAAACCTGATAAACTTATGCTTATCATAGCCTGTGGGGAAAATACTTGCTAATAGAAATGATCTAGAAGACTTTCAAAAGTTAGAGTACTTCATGAAGGGACATGCCAGAGTAGATTGAAGGACATGTAGTTAATATTACAGATAGCAGAAATAGCTCTGGTAAGTAGGATCATTCTTTGTCATGGGCAAAAAGGGGCATTTATAGCATGATCAATGAGCAAATTATGAAAACAGCATTGTTTAGTTGAGTAAATATAGAAAAGCAATGTCTGATGTTTTTATGCCACATTATCCATTTGAAAGAGCTTTTTTTCATTTTCCTTACAAATTGTATTTTCCCAGTGAAGGCAGATTTTGACTTAATTACTTTTCCTCAAAATTAAAAGTGACCAGTGTGAAGTCTAGAATAAACTTGTTGAAGATTGCAGTATTCATCTGCCCTTGCTTAAATACCAAATAAAATGGAATTAATTTAGGCTCTTACCAATCTGTCAGGTCTTTACACTTAGCTTAATGTTCCTGAACAGGCATACTCACCTGTATCTGTGTGGGCCTCTACAATTAACATGTCCATGTACATGTTTTATTAGAAAGTATTCTTTTTTGTGAGCTTAGCAAAGAGCCCATTGGTTCACTAACTGTCATGCTACAGGCTCTCTCATCATCTTAAAATCTTCTTTGGCTACCCACCATTAGAATAGGGCAGGGCTGATTCCTGACAAGGGATCAAATAGGAAAATGCTAGCTGGATTTTATTGAAGGGGAAAAGTCAAAAGAGGTTCTATGTGTATACTGCTGTCTTCCCTCCTTCTTCATTTTTGATTTGCCCATTTAAAAGCACTTTCAATCTTGGCACTGTAAATACATATAAGGATTGATGTATTCTAACTCATTAAAAGACAGAATGCTGGAAATTGCATTTGCAATTCAATATTTTGGTAACTGTATTTATGTTTGTTAATTAAACCACTATTGCACACAACAAGGTATTCCTGGAGAAGTGTGGCACATCAGGTTTTGCATGGAACCAACACATTTACAGGAATACTCACAGTTAGAGATAATTGACAAAACCAGGATTTGTCCTAATTTTAAAAATAAAGAGGACAATAAAATTACTGAGTATGCTTGAATTTTTTTTTTAAAGGATGAACAGTTGAGTATACAATAGGCCCACGTAATGGGTCAAGAGCTCATTCTACTCTGAATAGAGGAGTAATAGAGGTACTCAGCCAAATGTGCTAGAAACTAAGACTCAAATGGGGGCTGAACCCTGATCCAGATCTGAAAGGAGCATTTATTTATCACACACATAAACAGAGCGCGAGGGGCTGGGCCTGCATTCTGTCTGTTGTTGACAAGTAAAATAAGAATTTTTTTTTCTTTTTTGGTAAGCAGGAAAAATATATTTTGGAAAAAAAATAAAATTGATTTCAATATAGTCATAATGTCAGAATCAGGTCTTGACAGTTCAAACATGTGAACATAAATTAGAAATAAAGACTATCTGTCTGGGCACGGTGGCTCATGCCTGTAATCTCTGCACTTTGGGAGGGTGAGGGGGGAACATTGCTTGAAGCCAGGGTTTGAGGCTACAGTGAGCTATGAGTGCACCACTGAATTCCAGCTTGGACAACAGAGCAAGACCCCATCTCAATGACAACAACAAAAAATATCTGGATAACATAGTAAGATTAATTTAATAGATATATATTGAATTGTGTATTCCATTAATAGAAAATGCCTTACTTTCAAGCAATGATGAGATATTCAGTAACTAAAGAAAACACAAAAATAATTATAATTTATAAGCCATATTATCTGACTGTAGCACTAAAGAAGAAAATAGAGTAAAAATATAGTAAAAAATTATATTGATTACAAGAGACTTAGAAAATAATACTCATGTCAAGGAGACTATAACAAACTGAATTAAAGAATATTTAGATGATTTTGAGACTAGACACTGTTGATGATTATTAAATGAAGTTCGAGTATGTGCAGAGGCAAATTAATAGTTTTAAATACTTTCTTTAATATACTAAAATAAATTGGCTGAAATGACAAATTTAAACTCAAAAATTAGGAAATATAAATGATTTTAAAAAGGCAACTAAAGAAAACAAGAGGAAAAAATTGCTATGAATACATGTAGATTTGATGGACTTGGAACCCAGAAAAAAAACAGTAGAATAGGTAAAATATTAATTGGTTAACTGAAAAGAAGGGAAGTTTACTGCAATGTGGTCTTTTTAATTTTAAGATTACCTATTAGCAAAGATTCATCTATTTTATACTTTCTTCAGTACTGCAAATCTCTTTCTTTTGTTTTCTCCTAATTTTCAGGAAGAGCTATGTTCTGGATGTTGCTCTTTTTAAATTCGGGGTACAGTAGGTCAGGGTGGAGAATGTTACCTCCAAAGGTGCCCCAGCAGAGTTAGGGGAGAGCTTCCCGAATTCTAGCAGCTATTGTTCTCATGTGCATGAATGAACCACAGGCATGTGGAGACGTGCAGAGTGCCACGTTACTTTTTGTGAGAGTTACTTATTTCCTAAAGTAAAACTTAGTCATATCATGAGGTGCAATATACACAAGTATTCATCAGTTTGATTCAGTGGAGATTTCACAATTACCCACATGCTAGTTAACTTTGTGGCCTCTATTCACCAGTATCCTGTGTTTTAAGGTTCTTCCATGACATAATTAGTGGGAAGTTTGAAAAGGCTACAATAGGCATCCCTAACAATCTACAAACACACATCTATAGTCTTCTAGCATGGCTATAATCAAAAAGACAGACAATAACAACTATTGCCTAGGTCACAAAGATTTACATGCATGTTTTCTTCTAAGAGTTTTGCAATGTTAGCAAATGTTTATACATATGTGGGGTAGGATGTGGAAAATATCCCACTTCATTTTTTGCATGTGGATATTTAGCTTTCCTAGCACTATTCGTTAAAAAAATATATTTTTCCCCACTAATTTGTTTTGGCAAACTTATTGAACATCAGGTGCCAACAAACGGGTGAGTTTGCTGCTGGACTCTAAATTCTATTCTGCATATCTATCCTTAAGGCAGTACCACACAGTCTTGATTCAGGTAGCTTATAATAAATTTTGTAATCATAAGTGTATATTCTCTAGCCTTGTTCTTTTTTCAAGTTTGTTTTGGCTATTCTGAGTCCCTTCCATTTCCATACGAATTTTAAGATCAGCTTGTCAATTTCTGGAAAGAAGTCAGCTGAAAATGTGATTGTGATTGCATTGAATCTTTAGATAAATTTGGTGTGTATTGTCCTCTTAACAACATTACATCTTCCCATCCATGGAAACAGAATGTCTCCATTTATGCAAGTTTTTTCAATATCTTCCAATGCTGTTCTATAGCTTCAATATATAAGTTATGTACTTCTTTTGTTAAATTTATTTCTAAGTATTTTATTCCAGTTGACATTATTGTAAATGGAATTGTTTCTTAATTTCATTTTTGAATTTTTATTGATGGTGTATAGAAATACAATTGATTTTTATCTATTAACTCTGGATTCAACCACCTTGTTGGACTCATTTAATAGCTCTAATAGTTTTTTCAATTTCTTAGAACTTTCTATGGCTTCTATAAATAAGGTTATTTTGCTTCTTTTCTAACATGGGTGCCGTTTGTTATTTATTTTCTTGTTGAATTTCTGTATCTAGAACCTTCAGTAAGATGTTGAATATAATGGTGAGTGTAAGCATCCCTGTCTCATTTTTCATCTTAGAATGATAATATTCACCTTTCACCATTAATTATGTAGTTTTATTTTTTTTTACAGATGTTCCTTATGGGTTTGAGGAAGTTCCCCTCTACTCCTAATTTGTTGAGTGGTTTTGTCATGAAAGGACATTTTCTGCATCTGTGTGGATGATTATGTGAAGTTCTTTGTCCTTTATTCTATTAGGGTGATATTACTTTGATTAATTTTTGTATGTTGCATTCCTGGGATAAATCCCTTTTGGTCATGATGTATAATCCTTCCATATGTTGCCAGATTCCATTTGTTAGTATTTTATTGAGAATTTTTCTGTGTATATTCATAAGAGATGTGCATCTACGGTTTTCTTTTCTCATGAGTTCTTTGGTTTTAGTATCAGGATAATAATGATCTCAAAGAATGAATTATGAAGTATTTGCGCTTCTATTTTTTGCAAGATATGGTGTGGTATTGGTGTTAATTCTTTATACATTTGGTTGAAGTCAACAAAGAAGCCATTCAGTCCTGAGCTTTTCTCTGTGTAAAGATTTTGTTATTGTTGTTACAAGTATATTCAGATCTTATCTTTCTTCTTTAGTTCATTTTGGTGGTTTGTATTTTTCTAGAAAATTAACCTTTTCATCTAGATTATTTAATTTGTCAGCATAAAATTTTTTATAGTGCTCCCTTACAATCTTCTTATTTTGATAAGGTTGGTTGTAATAGCTCCTCTTTTATTCCTGATTTTAGTAATTTAAATCTTTTCTCTTTTTCTTAGTCTAACTAAAGGTTTGCCAATTTTGTTGCTCTTTCAGATAAGACAACTTTTGCCTTTGTTGATTTCTCCACTTTTTGCTTCATTTGCTTCAGCTATAGTATTTATCATTTCCTTCATTATATTTGCTTTGGTTTTAGTTTGCTCTTTGTAGTGTTGTTTTTTATGCATCCATGTGTGTATAATTTTATAAATGGTATTGCTTTATAGATATTAATATCTCTTCTTTTGTTTACTTGATAAATTCAGCTTTATCTTTTAAGGACTTCTAGATGTTGTATAGTTTAATACTGAATAAATATGCCACATTTTAGATAACTCCCTTGCCACAGTTTACCTTCTTGTGTATTTCTCTTTAGGGATCCTGGGGAGAATTTCTTAGGGCTGACAAGCTTGCCAGAGTGGGATTGGGTTAGCTGTTATTGGAAAGTACTGATTGCTTTCCTCTGTACCAGTTGGCACTCCTGCCAGAAGTGCATTTGGATTCCTGTTTCATCACATTTTGGTTAACAATTGACTAGTGCATTATTTTATATCAGGTTATTATTATTTAAAAATTTTTGCCATTGTCAAAGTTATAGAGTCTCGTTCTTGTTTTAATTTGCATTTCTCAAAATATTACTAAAGATGAGCATTTATTCTTATGGTTACTAGCCTTTGGACTTCCTCATGTGGTGGTTTCTATTTTTATTCTTTTTCTTAGTTTCATGGAATTTGTTATCTTTGTTGGCTTTATCAAGAGCCACTGAATATTTATTATTTTTATTTCATGTTAGTTTCAAGCACTGAGGTATCTTCTTTAAATTTGTCATTCCATGCTTAATTGTGTTTATGGTGTTTGTTGTTGAATTAAACATTTAAAATTTGATGCAAATTCCTTATTTCCTCTATTGTTTAAAAATTATTCATTTCCCTCTGATTATAAAGGTGTTTTCCTACTTTTTCTTCTATTACCTTTATAGTTTTATATCCTTTTCTTATGGTATAGGATATGAGAGAATCTAACTTTATTTTTTTTTTCTGTATTGTTATCCAAGTTTTTAAAAACATTAAGAGTATCTAGCATTATCCCAGTGATTTGTGATGCTATTTCTGTAATATACCTCATGTTTACTGTGTATCAATCTATTTCTTTTTTCTTTTTCTTTTTTTTTTTTTTTTTTTTTGAGACAGAGTCTCACTCTTTTGCCCTGGCTAGAGTGCCATGGCGTCAGCCTAGCTCACAGCAACCTCAAACTCCTGGGCTGAAGCAATCCTTCTGCCTCAGCCTCCCGAGTAGCTGGGACTACAGGCATGCGCCACCATGCCCGGCTAATTTTTTCTATATATTTTTAGTTGGCCAATTAATTCCTTTTTATTTGTAGTAGAGACGGGGTCTTGCTTTTGCTCAGGCTGGTTTCTAACTCTTGACCTGAGCGATCCTCCCACCTTGGCATCCCAGAGTGCCAGGATTACAGGTGTGAGCCATGGTGCCCGGCCTGTATCAGTCTATTTCTGGGCTACACACTCTGCTCCACTGATTTATTTTATGCAGCTTTGAGTGACAGTGCCACATTTTGGAGGGGGGTGAGATTATGGGTCTGTATGTGCTGTATCATCTGATGGGACAAGTGCTCCCTCTTTACTTTTCCTTTTTCAATTGTCTTAGCCATTTGTGGACCACTATTCTTTCAAAAGAGTTATATCTGGTTTACAAGTTAGTCTACAAAATATTAATAAAATTTACCTTAAAAATTAATTTATAGATTCTTTAGATGTCATTGCAGTATTTTCAATAAGTCAAATCATCTGTTATTGTGACATATCTGCCTTTTTATTCAAGTCTTTTATGTGCTTTAGCAGAGCTTTTAATATGTGTGTAAATATATGTATATACAGATGCACAAAATTTAGCTATATTATTGATATTTTTCTGCAAAAGCCTTTTTTTGCACTTGTGACTATCATTACTGTATAGAAAATTTTAAAAGATCATTTGAAGTAACTTAATCACATCTCGTTTTAACTTATAACTGTGTCATGAAATAATTTCTTCTCTACCAGTATTGCATTTTTTAGCTATATGACAGCTTTTTTAAAATTGAAGCATTGAATCCACAAGTATTCACAAAAAGTGAAAAGATGCCTAAATTAGATTTACATCTTTATAAATATTTAGAATGGCTATGCATTGCAGTGTTAATAATTTAGTGAATGGTCACTGATAAAATTTAACTTGACAATCCATACAGAGGTAAGTGATGTGTGCTTAATTTTCCTTTTAGTTCTAAATATATCCATCCTTCATTGCCTATACTTTACTACTTAATTTTACCTTTTATACCTGTACTTACACCTATACCTCACTTACAACTACAGCTATATTTAGGAAAAACAGTGCTCAGGAGACTGCAGATTCTTGGAGAATCTGGAAAGGTAGAAGAGGAAGATCCAGGGAAAATACATCTCCTATGTCATGATCCCGAGCTAGATTTCTATTAGTGACCCTTACAAGAAGCTTATTGTATGTCACTGAAGAAATTAAAAAATAGGTAGAGCCACAACCTTGGCTAATTTTGATTCTAAAAAATTGAAAGTGGAATAAGAATTGTAGCAAACATATATTGCCACATTATATTCTTTAGTGTGTTTCAAATCACTAGCTATTTAATTACTCTTGAAACATTATCTGAATGGGGATTAGTTTATGTAAAAATAATGCAAAAAAGCTATAATCTTCAGTGAAAATGTCTGAGAAATAGAAATATATGTTGTACCTGGTCTTGAATCTTTTTTCACTACTTTTTATTTGGAGAAATGTTTCTTTTGTAAGCATCGCTTAATCTGTGCCTGACCTGTATGTATTTCTTGGCTATGTGGATATATAATGCTCTGGTTCAGATGGTGACTCTTAAGAAATCAAGAAGGAAGAAACCTGAAGTTTGCAGGAAGGATGATCAGGAATGACTTTTGTATCCTACTGGAGCATTAATCATTAAATGGAAATGAAATGTATTTAGAGAGATTTTGTGTACTGTGATGCTGATGCGTCACATATGTTTTCTAAGATATAATGTTTTGGACTTTGATAAGCATATTAATGTCTGGTTTTTTGTTCAATTTGACTTTAAACATTTGTTTAGAATTTACTATATTCCAAATATTATGCAAAGCATTTTATATGGATTGATTGACTTAATTATGACAACAAACTTAAGAAGGTTATTTTTATTATTCTATTTCTAAATATGAGAAGAGAGCATTTAAGTAAATTTTTTCAATGCTCACAGCTAGCTAGTGGTAGAAATAAGATAAAAAACCAGGAAGTTAGATTCCAGAAACTGTGCTCACATACGCTATGCAGACTTTTTATTCTGATTTGATTGTATTACTGGAACCACAGAGCCAGGCCACTCTCCAGGGATAATGGTGCTTCCACTAAAAGGAGTGTATCTGTGGCCAATTAATTTAGAAAGAGGCAGATCTTGTTATAAGAAACAAAGACTAGTAAAGTTAAATGAAAATGGTTCAAGAAATAATTTCATTAAGGAAATTTAAAAAGTATAGCTAGCTTCCTTTCCTTCTTTCTTTTTAATTAAAGGAAGCTAAGGCACCTGAATGAATATGTTATATGCCTTAGTAATAAATGAATAAATAGTTTTTTAAAATGTCATATAATATAATAGACCCTCATGCACCCATCCCCCAGGTTCAAATATTATCAACATTCAACAATCTAGTTTCACCTGTATATAACCTGACTCATGCTCTCCCATCCTGATGCTATTTTTTAAAACAATTTCCAAATGTTACATAACTTCATTAATAAATACTTCAGTATACTTCTAGAAGATAAATATTCTTTTTAAATATAATAATAATACCATTTATACCTAAAATAAATACAAATAATAATGTCTTAATATCATCAAGAACACAGTTTTCAAATTTGCCTCATTGTTTCATTTAAAAAATATTTGTTTTGTTCACATGAGGATGTAAATCCAAATAAGAAATTTTTTCCTTTTTCTTTGTCTCATTGTGTCTGAGCTAGACTTAAAGAAGTCTGGGGATGTTTGAGGGCACCCATGGGTTGTGGAAATAAAATGCCCTTTACTCAATCAAGACATCCTATAGTCTGGACAGGGAAAGATTTTTAAGGGTTCAGGAGACTATGGACTTCAAAAAGAGTCCTGTCTGGGTTTTGTCAAAGGCAACACACTTGGTCAGCGATAAGCTTTCAAGTATCTGTGAAGGGGCTTTGGGTTATTTTTACCAAACTACATTACTTAACTTTTTTTTTTTTTTTGAAACAGTGTCTTGCTCTGTTGCCCAGGCTAGAGTGCCGTGGCATCAGCCTAGCTCACAGCAACCTCAAACTCCTGGGCTCAAGCGATCCTCCTGCCTCAGCCTTCCAAGTAGCTGGGACTACAGGTGTGCGCCACCATGCCCAGCTAATTTTTTCTATTTTTTAGCAGAGACGGGGTCTCACTCTCGCTCAGGCTGATCCTGAACTCCTGACCTCAAGCAATTCTCCCACCTCAGCCTCCCAGAGTGCTAGGATTACAGGTGTGAGCCACTGTGCCCGGCCCATTACTCAATATTTGTCACAATAGTGCTTGGATTCATTTTCTAGGTGTGCAAAATCACTAACTAAATATGAGATATATCATATTAAAGATGCATATATAATTTTATCTGTTATGTTACATTTCAGTTATGTAAAAAGCAACATATTTTGACAAGAAAATAAAGTCCACATGAATAGTTTTTTCCCTATACCATCCTCAGTATGCTGGGAGCTTTCTAGAGGTGTATTAAAATTGTCCATTCATCATTTCTAGCACACCGTGTTTTAATGTTATAAGAATAATAATAAAGGAAGAAGAATGTGTGCTTCTCCCAATAGAGCCACATTTATAAAGACTTGAAATTATATTTTATTCATGTAGATTGCATTGAAATCAGTGAGGTATTATTCATAATTGCTAAAAATCGTAAGCTAACCTAATGCCCAGCAAAGGCAGTGGTTAAGTAAACTATGGGGCAACAACCTCATGGGACATTATGCATCAATAAATAGTGAATATTTTAAAGACTCTGCAAGAAAATGGAAATGAAGATATAAAGAACTGTTTTTTTTTGAGGGGGTTAGTATTGAATTTTTGCTTTTTAAATTTTATTATTAATGTTTTATATTGTTTCTTCAATTAATAGTTATTCAAAAATTAAGAAACAAAAGATGAAACTGAATTGGTTTATAAGTATTTGTGAAAAAGAAACATGTCCATTAAGTCTGTGAATGGACATAATGAACCAGAACATGTTAATTTCAAGTTGAATATGAACTGACGTGGCCTGAGTCAATACTTGCCCTACTTTTATGTATTATGTCTACAATGTGTTAGTGAAGCAATAGTAGCTATTTAAAGAAATAGAAGCACTTCAAGGTAAAATGAATAATTAAATATTTACTGTAATAGAAAGTAATTTAAGCCATCTGTTTCAAAAGTTTCTTCATTGAAAATTAAGGAAACTTAACATTTTAATAAAATAATTTTTTTAAATACACTGATTTCATGAATGTTGCCTTGATGCCAAATCTTACTTCTAAAAATTCAATTGTTTGCATTAGAAAACTCTGAAGAATGGACAAATGTATCCTTTTTACTCCTAATTTTTAGAAATAATTCTAAACAGAAAAATTTCAAAAATAGTACACAGATCTTTCTATTACTAACATTTGCCTCATTTTAAAATTTTTCTCATGCTCCTTCTTTTTATATGTATGTCTAACATTTTTTCAGAATATTGATACTACGTATTATTAATTATATCAACTTATAGCTATATATAATATACTATAATATAATTCAATTATATAATATATTATGTATCTTTTCCCTATATGTAATAATGGTGTTTTCCAAAAATTATATTATTTTTGGTTATATGTCATAATTAATTACATTAATATTAGAATGTCAATTACTAATATATCAATAACTTTATATTTCAGATCCAATCTGTAAAGCAGTTTACTAATATAATTGAATTATATAGTTGTATATGTACATATTTATTCATATACATACGCATCAGCCCTTTATATCCTAGAATTCAACTACTCGAAGATCAAAAATATTGAGGGGGGAAAATGACTGTGTTGTACTGAACATGTAGATTTTTTCTCGTCATTATTTTCTAAACAATACAGTGTAACAACTATTTACATAGCATTTACATTGTATTAAGTATTATTATAAAGCACGTAGAAATGATTTAAAGTATATGGGAGGGTGTGCCTAGATTATACACAAATTCTACACCATTTTAGAGAAGGAACTTGAGCATCCAAAAATTTTGGTATCCTTGTGGAGGTGGGTCCTGGAACCAATCTCCCACTGATACTGAGGGATGACTGTACATATATATGTATGTATATGTATATATATATATATCTTTGTGTGTGTGTTTCAGAATACTATTTCCAGAGAAGGGGAGGAAGGGAGAGAAAAGAGAGAGAGAGAAGAAAAAGTTGCAATTAATATGTCCTAAAAACTTCAATTTCTATTTCCTAAGACCAAGAACACACCATTACCATGTAGAGTACAATCATAGCATGTTTACCATGTAGGGGACACTTCGACAATAATGAGGGAAAATGAATTAATTATTGGAAATATTCCACATAAAGCATTTTATTAATAAAATGCAAAGTATGATAGTATTGAATGATAATTTTAAAAAGTATACATTATACAATTGCTTTTTTAAAAGATGTAATATAGGCCTATGGTTATGATGTACCAGCTGTATAAAACAGATCGACACTTCTTCAGAAATAAAATGGAAAGCTGGATTTAAAAAAATAAATATATTTGATGATGTCTTCAACAGTAGCTAGGATTTGAGAGGCCAAGATGCTAGAGAAAAGGAAAGCTCTCTGGTCAGCCAAATTTCTATGATTTCTCTTCTCCTTAAAACATCCTCAAAAACAACATTCACGTAAGTGTGAGTTTGTAAGCATAGCCAATGGATATAGAAATTGTGAACCTAGGGCACTCCAAGGTGGAGGCTTTCATTTGGGATTCCTGGAAGACCACACTGTAAAACTAATGGTAAACCAGAAAGAAATTAGGAGTTACAAAGATCAAAACCCAGTCTAGTTAGAGAAATATAATCTCCTACTTGAATTGCCTGCCAAAATGTACAGAAAATTACCGTAAAAAGATATTATCTATAATCTCTAATTTTTTAATATAAAATGTTTAGGAATCAATAAATTTACCTAGAAAACTAAATAACAAGAGTAAGATAAAACAGACAATAGAAATAGATTCACAGGTGGTTTATCAGACACATATTTTCAAAAACAACTGATAAATATGTTCAGGAAAATAAATAACAGGATGGAGAAATAGAACAGAAAACTATAAGCACTAAAATTTTTAATGCAATTTCTAAGCTTAATAGCAGATTGCATATAGCTAAAGAGATTAGTGTTCTTGAAAACAAGGTATTAGAATATATTCAAAGTAAAATTAACTGGTAGGGAGTAGTAGCTCAAGCCTGTAATGCCAGTGACCTGGAGGCTGGAGGCAAGAGAATCACTTAAAACCAGAAGTTTGAGACCAGTTTGGGCAGCATAGCTACATTAAAACAAAACAAAACCCACAAAGTAAAACATGGAGTAAAAATAGAATGGAAAAAAATATAATGTTGACTATAATATCTTAGATGGAGCATATTGCAAAGTTTTATCTATAATTGAATTCACACAAGGTAAAATGAGATAATTATTTGGGGAGAGTACAACCAAGAATTTTTGATATCTGATAAAAGAGATATAGTCATAATTTGAATTAGCTAAAACAAAAAAAGGCCAGGTAAAGACAAAGGAAATTGTACCAAGGCACATCACAGTCAAATTGCTGAAAACAAAACCATTGAAAAATCCTAGACCCATCCAAAGGAAAATGACAGATTGCTTTCAGAAGTCAACAAATAACGTAGAGCCAATTGTGCAACAGTGTCAATCAGAAGGAAGTATAATGAGATATATAAAGTGCTGAAAGAAAATAACTGTCAGATTTTAATTTATACCCAGATAACATATTCTTCAAATTTAATGTGCAAGAAAAGCATTTCTAAATAATAAAAGCCGATGAAATTTATCACCAGTAGAATTACATTAAGAGATATTAAAAATATTTTCGAGGCACAAAAAATAAGATGCCAAATAGAAACAAAGAAAATAAAAATAATGAAAGGGTAATTATGTGGGTAAAGCTAAACTGAATGTTTACTATTAAAAATAATAGTGCTGATGTTTTGTGGAGTTTGAAATACAAGTAAAATAAAAATTCACTACAATGGACTTCTGTTTTCAGCCACGACTGAGTAGATTGGAGGAGATTAATTAATGTACCCACTGAAGACAGCTAGAAAAGCTGCATAAAATAGATTTTATTTATTTATTTTTAATAATCTGTTTGAAGACATCAGCTTTGAGCTGACCAGGCAGCCAGGACTTTAGAGAGGCTCATTAAGATAAACCAACTTCCTTTATGCCACTGAAAATCCCTCAAGGCATTTTCCAAGTCTTGGTATGGGCACAGAGTAAGGAGCTAGGTGTACGGTAGTGCCAAGAGATAGTCAATAGAGCTTTAGGCAATTTTGTGGAGTTTTGAGGAAAAAAAATGCATTTTGGCGCTGTCAAAACAATCAGGATTTAGTAGGCCAAGATGAAAGAGAAAATTGCAAAGAAGGAGACTAATACCTAACATAGGTTTTCTCATTAGTCATTTGCAATTGAGGTAGAAAGGGCAAGAGACTAAACAGCTAAACATAAACTAGCTGAAAAAAGAGAATAAATTTTGGTAATCTCACAGTGCAAGGGAGTCAAATAGTCGAGTTCAGGATTCAACAAAAAGAAGGGTTTCTTAGAAACATTCCAGGTTATCTAATTGAACTCCTGAAACGTCCTGTAGTAGGAGTCTGGGAAAACATAAATAAGCAAATACTAGCAAAGGCTGCAAAACAGCTGTGAAAGAGCTAAAAGAGTTATTGGAGATATTAGATATGGCCTTTCAAATATCTGTGATTAATATATTCACTGACATTCATACTAAGAGCTGAGCGATAAGCAGAAAGAAAAGGAAAATAGAATGTAATGGAAAACCAACTTTAAAATGCCAAGAGAATATAAATTTCAATCTAGAATTCTACAGCAACTGAAAATATCCTCCAAAACTAAAATTAAAATAAAAATATCTCTAAATGTTTCCTAAACATTCCTTAAAAAGGAATAAAAAAAGAGATTATTACTTGTAGAATTGCACTATGTTTTTAATGGCACAATACTTTAGTGACTAGTCTAGTCACTAGTTAAATGACTAGTGAGTAGTCATTTTAAAAATGACCCTAGATTACCCTGCACCCTCAAATGCAGAGAGAAATAAAGAAACAGAACATATAACAAATGGACATAAATAAATATTGACCACACAAAAATTAAAAATAATATTTTGTGGTGACTAAAATTGATATGAAAATACATGTCAACAATTATATAGGAAAGGGACAAGTAGAGTTAAAGAAATCTAAACTTCAATAAATTCCTGGAAATAGAAAAAAATTAATAACTACCAATATCATGGAGAAAAGTGGGACAACCCTACAGATTTGATATACACAAATAGTTAACAAGAGAGTGTTTTCAACAACATTATGGTAATAAATACAAAAATTTAGATGAAATGGAAAAATTTATTTTAAAAGAATTCATAAAAATTGGCCCAAGATGAAATAGAAAATATGTATTATTATATTTTTATTACTGCAGTCAAATCTATAATTTGAGTCTTGTCTACCAAAAACTTGAGCCTGAGATGGCTTCACTGATAAACACATAAATAGTTTTTTCATTTCTTTTGAATTGCAATTACCACTTTTGAAATTTTTATTCCTTATGCAAGTACTGCAAGGTAAATTAATCCATTTCACAAATTATAAACCTGAAATTTAAAGAGTATGTCAATTAAGATTAAATTTAGCTTTAACTAACCAAAAACAAAAAGTTGCTTAAACAGAAAAAAAGTTTTTTTCTTTCATGTGAATATAAATCTCAGTTCTTTCATTAATAATATGGTAACACTCCTACATTGCTGGTGGGACTGCAAACTAGCGCAACCTCCATGGAAAGCAATACGGAGATATCTTAAAGTGATACAGGTAGATCTACCATTTGATCCAGCAATCCCATTACTGGGCATCTACCCAAAAGAACAAAAGACATTCTATAAAAAAGACAGCTGCACTCGAATGATTATAGCAGCACAATTCACAATTGCAAAGTTGTGGAAACAACCCAAGTGCCCGTCAATCCATGAGTGGATTAATAAAATGTGGTATATATATATCCTGGAGTACTATTCAGCTATAAGAAACAGTGGCGATATAGCACCTCTTGTATTTTCCTGGATAGAGCTGGAACCCATTCTACTAAGTCAAGTATCACAAGAATGGAAAAATAAGCACTGCATGTATTCACCAGCAAACTGGTTTCACTGATCAACAGCTAAGTGGACATACAGGAATGACATTTATGTGGCGTCGGGCAGATGGGAGGGGGACACTGGGTATGGGTATATGCATACATAATGAGTGTGAGGTGCACCATCTGGGTTATGGACATACTTGAAGCTCTGACTCGAGGGGGGAAGGGGGCACAAGTGCAACATATGTAACTTAAACATTTGTACCCCAATAATATGCTGAAATAAAAAAAAGGGGCAGACATTTTTAAATTTGGAATAAATAAATAAATAAATATGGTCCATGTTTATGGCACATGTAAAACTCTGATGTAAATTGAACATTTCCCAAAATAAAGCATTGTCTTCTCTCCTCGAAAAAAAAAAAAATTGGCTTGATACAGGCATCTTAGAAAAAGCAGAGTAAAGACTGACCAGCCAAAGTACTCTGTGATAACTTCTGCCCGTCTTCTTTTCTCTCACAGAAGAAAGAAAAGTCTCCTGTCCATCAAAGTCTGAACCTTCCATTTTGTCTCTGAATCCTCTCTTGCATTGTGTTCTCAGATATATCTATGTATCAGAGATCATTTTCTCTTCTGCATCCAAATGGCTCCCTTTCCCCATCAGAATGCTCATATCCTGTATCCTGGCATACTTTTGTGTGCATGTTTGTGAGTGTGTGTGCATGTGCATGTGGATGTGCTGTGTGTGTGTGTTTTCTCCCTTGATCTCACATCCCTCTCCAGATATTGCTCTCTTTGTATCCCCACCAAATAAAATAATACCTAGAAAACGTAAGTGAATTAATCAGATTTGCAGTATGTAACATATATGTATGTGTGTATTTATGTGTGTGTATATGTATATATATGTATATATACATATACACACACATATAACAAAAAGAGAAAATCCCTGGAAAATAGATACAATGAAATCAATAAATTAGCATACGGGAAAAATAGCTCAGACGTTGTATCAAAATCTATCCCTTTGATATTGACAAAATCAGTTCCTTCATCTATAGTGATAGCTTCCCTTGCTACTCAGAGTTGCTGTGCTCCAATCAAAAATAAAATGTCAATTTATGTTAGCTTCATAAACTGTGTGAATCTTACATGATACAAATAAACGATGGTATCACCTTTCATCAAGATGGGTGTCCTCGTTAGTCTTCAGTTTTCGTAAACAAAGCCTTTTCCTATCTCCAGTTTTGTTGATATGTACAGCTCACATTTACCTGAAACAAGAATTGCTATATCAACTAATTGTCAGGAAGTATAATATCAAGCTCACTGACTCTCAGTTCTTAATTGAAGAGAAATAATACCTATGGAAGCTTGCTTTTCTTCCAAACTTCTAGAAACTCTGAATTGTATTATTGGATTAAGCCACACAGTCAGAAAGCCTGACAGCCATCATAGTAGTCCCCTATAAAATAATGTTTTTATTTTCTAAAATAAACTTTGAAATGATAAACAACATTATATAAATATGTGTGTGTATATATATGGCTTTCTGCAAATTTTGTCTCTAAGGATATTGTTGAATGTATTAAACACCATCTACTTTCTTTAGAAATAGTAAAAATATCTTGTATTCACTGATTTTTGTAAATGATTGTATACATGAAATATACAGATTTCATGGAATCAATTTTCATTAATTTTTTTGTATCAGTCTCACTCTTGGCTATATTATACTTCCCAATCCCCACTTTGCCTCTGAATAATTTTCCTTTACCAGGATTATTGGCTGTGTGTGTGTGTGTGTGTGTGTGTGTGTGTGTGTGTGTTTAAAAGGACTGTAAGAAGAATAAAATGAGAAATCCTCTTTCCTACTTCTGAACCCTAAATTTTAGTTCTCTTTCCCACAGGAAGTCATCATATGAATCTAATGATATTATAAATTGCTCTCTTTTTGATGGATATTTAGACATATTCTGATATTTTGTACAATAATTACAGTTGTAAGAAATAAAATAAACATCCTTGCAAGTATAACTGTGAGATATATTCTTAAAAATTAAAGGTCAATGCTATGGATATTGTTTATTTTGATAGGTGACGCTGAATTGTCTTCCAGTATGTTATAGGAATTTATGTTTTCATTTAAAATGCATAACAGTTCATGTTTATATACTTTTTTTTACCAAAATAACTTGATTTTTGCCTATCTGAATGTTGAAAAATTTTAATAGTAACTTATATTTTGAGTTAGTATTTACTTTCACACGTATATAGTGGGGCACAAAGTATACATTTAAAAGCTTCTTAAAAAAAAAAGCTTCTTGCATTTTTTAAAATCCGTAATCCATTCTCTACTCATTTTCTTTATTGGCTGTTGGTTATTTTTTTTATTGATTTCGAGGCCCTTTTTCTTGTTAAGAACATAAAGTTTTTGCAGTATATCACATTTATCACAAGTTACTGTTTATCTTCGACTTTTCTTACTATATTTTGACTTCCATGAATTGCTAATATTTACTCTTCTTATCGATAGTGTCTTCTTTAGCACATGGATTAAGGATGAAGCTCTGAAAATTTTATCCTCAACAAAGACTTGTATATTATTTATTTATTGTCATGTTTTAACCTTTGATACGTCTAGGGTTTATTCTGGAATAAGAAGTGATGTAGGGCTCCAACTTTTGTTTTGTTTTGTTTTGTTGCTGTAGTTTTTCATCTAGATTTCTATCCAGTTGCGTGAAGACCATTTATTGAAAAACCTATTTTTTCTTAAAGATTTTAAGTGTCATCGTTACTATCCATTAAGTAAATATTGGTGCATTTTACCATGTTTTGGAGACTTTATATTTTGCATCATCTGTTTGCCTATTCAGACACCAGCAGCAAACTGTAAATCAATATACTCTTAAAATATGCTGAACTATTTAGTAGAGCTAGTCACCACTCATTAATCTTCTGTTTCTCTTTTTTACTTTTAAATGTTAAATTTTCATGTGAATTTTAATAACAGTTTGCTGGTTTCAGAGCAGAAACAAAAATTAAAAACACAAACACACACAAAAGACAGACAAAAGAATTCTCCAATATTTGCATAGCAAATGTGATAAGTTTAGTATTTGTTATATTTATAATACTGAATCTTGTCCAGAATGTACAAAAGTTCGTTTTTTCAAGTCTTTTTTATATGTACCTCAGTAAAGTTTTGAAATTCCTTTATAGAAATTTAGAAAGTTTTTTATTAATTTTTAAACTTGACAGTTGAGCTGTATTATAAATGGTATTTTCCTTGATTATTCTGCAGTACTAAGTGTTGTTTGTATATGATAACTAACAATTTTTTAAATTTTAATTTTATATTAAGTATTCATGCTGAATGCTCTTGCATCAGAGCATTGGGTTTTCTAGTAGATAATCATAATACAATTATCATTATAATTTTATAATTTTGCTTTGTTCATTTTCTTGTATGTATCCACTATTTCATCTCTTTGCCTATTTGTACCTTGTACTACCCATAGCAAAATGTTAAATACGAGTGGTGATAGTGGACTTCTTAATAGCAATGCTCTTGCTACTTTGACAAAACGCAATGTTAAAATGTAACAATCTCTAAATATTAATTTATATGTGTATCTCTATATATCTATCCCTTTTTAAACTTATGTTAGTTGTTTTGCAATATAGTCATACCATTATTAATTTTCTTATATCCCTTTAAAACATTTTCCATGAATAAAATTTTAAAATATGTTATTGTTTTAATTAGAGAAGTCAGAGAGAAATAAAGTAATTGTAAAGAAGACCTATATTTACAATGTAGGACAATGGGAAGGATGCCAACTGGGGACAGAATGAGTGGAGTGAACAGATTTTAAAATCCATCTTAATTAATAAGCATCTTAAAGATCAATTTATAATTCTCTCAATACTCATTTCTACACTGACCACATCTTAAGTACCTAGTGAGGAGTAGAATGCTACCTGCAGAAATATGCTAAAGAAGCTTCATAGAATCCTAATTCCTTCTCAGTCAGTGCCATAGAACGGCTTTTCTATGTATTATAAATGGTTTCCAAAAGAGCAGATCTTCTAATATTTAAATGGACACACAAAGAGAACAAACCAAAACCAAGTAAACAAATATAACACTTGGAGAGCTTCATACAAAAATTCTTTTGGGAGTTATCTACTTTTTATTTATGTAGTGTATGACCACTTCTCTATTTACGTGCACAAATAAAAGTTTATTGAAAAATTCACCACATATTTTAAAAGCAATTAAACCCAATTTTTAGTTTGAACAGAGTGATATTTACATCTTCCAAAATTATCATCCCAAAGTAAAAAGCAAGAAAGAAGCAGGGATATGAGCTCTATTCTTGATAAACCCGGAAGAGCCCTAAATGAAGACGGAGAGTGAGTGAAGGTTGGTGATTGACTTAGAAGAGCCAAGGAAGCTCAGCTTTCGGATTCTCCAGAGAAGAGAAGCTCAAGAGATAACTTGAAAAAGGCTAAAGGATAGAAGGCACGAAAAAGAAGGCACTTGGGAGACAGTGGTGATGCAGGGAGATTTTTCTTCAAGTTAGAGACAAGAGAGCCCCAGATTCTCACTGTAAGCCTGGCTCAGTCAGATGACCAGCCATTTCCAGCTGTCTATGGGACAGATTACATATCATATGAGGAAATCACTTGAGAAGCTCCGGACATAGGGATATATGATTAAAAAAAAAAAAGAGGTAAGACACCTAGAAGAAAATTAAAATATAAAGGGAAAGTAAGCATGCTGAACGGTAAAATTACCCACCTCTACTTCAGAAACACAGTGGATATTGAAAGATCCTTCTCACGGTAAATAGATCCAACCTGGAGAAATGACATTTAACCAAAGACATTTGGGGGTCTTCCATGGACATCTAAATAAATAACTGATTGTACAACACGGCAGCCATGAAATGGGCAAGACTCTCTTGTGAATCACAGAGTTTCTATTTTTAGCTATTTGTTGGAAATACGTTGGGGGAAAAAAAGTTGAGGCAATCTCTCTTAAAGTAGACCAGAAAGATAAAGGGATGGAGTATATGAAGAAAAAGATAGGAAGCTTGGAGTATCAACTCAGGACTTCCAAAATTCTAAGAAATGAGTCTCAGAAGAAGAGAGCAGAGAAAAATGACAACAAGAAATTGTTATAATACAGAAAGTATCCCAAAACTGAAAGACATGAGTCTCCATATTTAAAACAGCATTGAGAAATTTCATAACACTGAGAAATAAAGGCAAGATCCAAAAAGCTTCTAGAAATAAAAGGTTCCATACACATTATCTGGGGTTGTGTCAGAAACACCAGGAGAAAAGCTTTCAAAATTTTGAAGGAAAATAGTTTTTAATCACATTTCCAAACAAGTGTGCAAATGTATTAAAAACATTTTCAATCATGCAATTTTATAAAATTTACGTGCATACACTTTCTATGATCCGAGGATGTATTTCATTAAAAAGGGATGTAAACCCAGAAAGAGGAGGATATATGAAAGAGTTGAAGTGGTTGCCTCTGGGTACAAAATGGAAAAGGGGAGGAATTTTAAAGAACTAGAGTTTGCTTTTGTTTCTTCATGATTTTATTCAAATATGACTTTTCAAGTTGCGTGCATGATCACAAAAATTTAAAATTGGCTTAGAAAGTTCAAATTTCAAAAAGGAATTAATCAAAAATGTATAAAAACACAAACAGTAAATAGCCTCCAAATTTAAAATCTTTGTGAGGTGCACAGATTTTACCAGAACTTCACTCATAAATATTAGCAATCTCAATAGTCATAGCAGTATTTAACGTCTTCCCACTAAATCAGCTGTATCCCCTTGCTGTTAAAAGATCAAATTATCCTTATACTTACACAAATATGCTACAAAAGTTAAAAGAAGGGAATGACAAGAAAGATATTCACAAGAGGCTATATTATCATTAAAAATTCACTTTAGCTGTGAGGAAGGATTTAAGGGAAGTGCATGTTCTTAGCATGAGGCCTTTGATGTGGCTGAATAAGGGTGCAGCTGATGTGACCGGAACCTTTTTAATTGATTCTTACAATGAAAGCAAATATTCTGGGCTCCTTATCAGGGTCAGAGGGGATGTGGAAAATTAAATATTATGTTTTAGCTTTTCCTAAAGCATATAAAAATGATCAAAGCATGGCATATTTTAAAATCTGTTGGTGAGTGATGCCATTCATGGGGATTAAAGTAGCTAAGACTTTAATAGATACTGGTTTGAGGTTTTTTAAGGGTCTTTTCAACAATATGATGCTGTAAATGGATATACAATGGAGTATATGAATGTTTGACTCCAGAATTTATTTTAAATCGTATCAGATATTTATGCTGATAAACTGGATTAACAGTGTCTGGCCCTGGGGAAAATATACCAAAAGTTAATTTCAGGTATTATTTCAGCTGCTGATAGAACCACAAAGAGAGACACTGACATTTGTTCATATTGCCTTTAAAAGATACACTAAAAAATTTAGTTTTGAAACTTAAGTATTCACACACAAAAAAAGACTTCCTAAAGCAATTTCTCTTCCCTAGTTTCACTTTAAAAAAAAAAAAATAATAATACATTTACTAGTTCATTGCTTCTCTGTTACCAGACTACCTTTAACAATTATTTCAACCATTGATTTTACTTTCCAGGTTCAAAGGAAATTCTTTAGCTTTTTCTGTACACTAGTTACCGCTTATGTTGTAGGAGTGTGGACTCCAGCCAGAATGAACCCCCGTGACATTTGCAGAGACCTGGGGAGACCAGAGGTAACTCACCCAAACAATCCCTGATAATCTTCTTCCAGCTAAGACCACACACTGGGCTCCAGAGTCAGCCCTGTCAGAGAAGGGATTAGTGAGTGTCTTTTGCTGCATGTGGTGTGAATTGCATTCATCTAATAGGAGGCTGGGTCGAGTCTCAGTCATGGTCCTCAGATGAAAGAATAAAGAAAAGTTGCAGGCATAAACACTCTAACAGTTTCTAACGCCGCATTTTAATCAGTCACTATCACAGTTTATAGTTTCTTCTGACAAATTTTGTCAGGTTTTTGACATGTATTCCTGGAGAACTCTGATTGCTTTTATAAAGGCAACTAAATATTTTTTCCCATTTAAATTAGTTAATTTATTTGTACATTTGTGTATGTAGACATAGAATTGATCTCATTTTATTTGTGACCCAGTGTATGACTTTAACTGACATTATGTTTCCTGGTGAGATTCTTATAAGCTCCTCTTACTCTACTCCCATGTAAATTCCCTTACACCCCTTCTCCACCACTGTACTTACAGTACTTGGGGAAATTTTCCCATAGGTTAAAAACAACTCTCTTACTGACTTCACCTGAATAGAAAAAAAAAAAAACATTGCTGAAGAAATTCGCACGACCTGGTAGTCATACTTAACTTTAAATGCATCATCATACATCTCCCCCCAAATTGATACTCAGCATTGTAGGACAATCTTGCTACCTCTTCCCGATAAGATGGGGTTTCCTCCACTATCTTAGGTGACTGTTTTTCTGATGTTTCAGTAAACCATTTAAATCTATAAGGGATGACCAACAGCACCTTCCCACAACCTAATTTATGAATTTGCCAGTGCATATATTTTTAACCTTTGCCTTTCACCTATGGACTCAATGGGGGGAAAAAAGAATTGTTGCTCCTCTTTTTAAGTTCAGTTGCTATAACTGTGCTCTGAATCTCTTACCCTCCCTCCTGTAGTCTCAAAGATTTAATCTGTTACCTCTGTTCTTTTTCTTCACTGCTTGTCTTTCCTCTACATAATCATTCCCTTCAAAATACAATATGCTATAGTATTTCTCATCCAAAATAAACAAAAAAGAAACAGTTTCTTTTAAAAAACACCTCTAATGTCACAAGCTTTTTCAGCTGTCATCTCATTTTTTTTGCTCCCTGCATAACAGAACTTGTTAAAAGAGTTTTCTGTGTTGACTACCTTTATTTTCTCTTATTTCATCTGTATTTATTGTTATTTTATCTAGTTTATATTTTAAAAAGGAAATAATTCACAAACTTTGGTGTGTTTCTTATACCCCATGACTAATCTGAACACATTGTTATGGTTTGAATGTGTGTATGGGTTTCCCCCAAATTCATGTGGTGAGAACCTAAGACCCTATGTGATAATATTGATAGGTAGGGCCTTTAGGACAGAATTCAGTCATGAGGGCTCAGCCCTCAATAATGGAACCTTTCTAAAAGGGCTTGACAGAATTATCTCTCCTGCCTTTTCCACCATGTCAGGACACAGATTAGCCCCCTCTGAAGGACACAGCATTCAAGGCATCATCTCAGAAGCAGAGACTGGCCCTTACCCAGCACCAGACCTGCAGGTGCCTTGATCTTGGACTTCTCAGCCTCCAGCACTGTGAGGAAATACATTTCTGTTCTTTATAAATTACCCTGTCTCAGGCATCTTATTATAGCAGCACACATGAGCTAAGACACACATCTACGGAATAATGAAACTCTGGGGGAAAACTTCTGGGCTCTCCACTCAGTCTAAGGTCTATTCCATTTTGGTTTATGGCTTCTTCATTGAATTTTGCTTTATTGCTGTCGCCAGTTGCCAAAACCAACAGAGAGGATGTACTCTCATCTTACTTTGCATCATTCCATGCCGTGGAGCATTCTCTCCTAGGAACATTTCCTGTGTTGGGACTCACAACTCCACACTCTGCTCATTTTCTTCCATTCTGATTGCCTTGGCCTTCTCAAGGTCCTTCTCTGTCTTCCTCCTGCCGTCTGCATGCCAGAGTGCCTAGGATTGGGCTCCTTTCATTCTTTCCTTACCCTCTCCTTCAAATCTGTCTCAGAACTTTAAATGCCACTTATATATTAATGACATATATTAATATATAGCTCTGGCCCTGATGGCTTCTTTGAGCTCTTGGGTCTTATATTCAATTGCATGCTTGACAGTTCCACCATTTTGATTAAAGAAAGTCTAAAATGTGCTATGTCCAAAGGATAATTCTGGTCCCCTCTTAATCGTCACCTGCCACTCTCCACAACCACTGTGTCTACTTTTTATCTTGCCATCTTCTACATCTCAGTAAATATTATGTCCATCTACTCAGTTGTCCAAATTAAAAGCCTAGGAGAAGAGTCTTTATTTTTAATGGTACACACTAAAATATTTATAGATAAACTTATATGATGTCTAAGGTTTGCTTTAAAATGATTAGGGAAGGGGCTATAAAAGAAACATTTGCCATGAGCTATTAATTATTGCACTTGGATTATGGGTAACATAAAATGCAGATTCTGATTCAGTGGGCCTTAGGTAGCATCCAAGATTCTACATGTTTAACAAGCTACCGGGTGATGAAAGGCAGTGAAACAAAAGTCTTCCTTGACCATTGTGTTTTTAGTATCTCCTATGTCATCCACAATTACTCTCTGTGTAATTACACCATTTATTTTCTTAATAAGAATTTCATCCAACTAATCTACACTTACTTATCCATTATCCTTGTTAACTGTCTGCCTTTCCCACTGTAAGAGCGTGTATCTTACCTGTCTTATGTATCACTACATTCCAGACCCAGCTCTGTGCTTGAAGAATAGGTACTTCATAAATATTGAGGACAGAGTGTTATGGAGGGCAATACAGGTAACGAGAACAGGTGTATAATAGATGTAGGTAATAGTGCAGTGGCATAAAACTGAATTTTGTAATGTTGGTTGGGATGTTACCAATTACCTCTATTTAAGTCTCATTCCCAGAATTCTAGATTAACTGATTTGGAATGCTGCCTTTTGAGAAACTTTCCAAGCTAATTCTATTGTGACAACAAAGTTAGGAACTACTGCCTTAGATAATGGTGATGATGATGATGATAATATCAACAACAGCCACCACCCTCTACTATGCTATTTGCTTGGAACTATACCAAGTGCTTTACATGTATTAACCTTATTTTATCTTGATAATAATCCTTTGAAGTAGATACTGTTATCTTTATTTTAGAAACGAGGAAATTGAGGCACAGAAATGGTCTATAACTTCCTTAAGATCAACCAAGTATACATCATGAAGCCAGTATTTAAATAAGGCAATATGACTCCATGCCCTTGACCTTTGACTTACGATGATAGCACATATGTTACAAGCACTTGTAAACATAGAATTGTGTATAATGTAATTTCTCAACTATCACTCAGCCACATGCTATGAAATACAGGACTCAAATATGGTAAATGAAAGAGTAAACTTTTTCAGAAGAAACAAATATATAAATATCCCTAAAGCAATACTTCTAGGGAAATCAAGAATGCAGAGAGAGATAAAGATGGAGATGCAAGATAGAGAATGAACTATCAATA
The DNA here is from genome assembly GCA_963574885.1 of Lepilemur ruficaudatus. Taxonomy (NCBI): domain Eukaryota; kingdom Metazoa; phylum Chordata; class Mammalia; order Primates; family Lepilemuridae; genus Lepilemur; species Lepilemur ruficaudatus. Next base: position 29,162 of record CAUYRT010090769.1, on the reverse strand, counting down.
GATCAAGAAGAGCTATGCTTAGATTGGGCAGCCAGAGCCACTAACAGGGCCCTTCCTCTTTGTAGGATGCCATGGTGGCGGGGAGGGGGGGGAGGAGGGGGGGAGGAGGGGTGGGCGGGGCGGTGCAGGCAAAGGAGAGACAGGGGGTCAGAGCAAACCTGACCATAGGCACAAAATAGATCGGTCACCTGGCCCCATGTGCCTATGCCTCCACACTTCTGTTTTAAGCCATGATCTGGGTTCCCAGGACTTGGGGATTTCCTGGCTAATGGGCTCCATCCAACTTCCAGAGCTTGTGTGCCTCTCCCTTGGGTAGGTTTTCTGAGGGATGGCTAGGAGGAAATTGTTTGGAAGGAGGGACTTGGACTAATCAACTGGATACTCATTTGTGTGTGTGCTTGAAAGCCCAGTTTGGTGTATGTACATGAGGGAGATTAACAGGGAGGGAATTAGGGGACAGACCTGGACATCTACTTGTATTCTCACCCAAAGAGTGCACCCAAGGTCAAATTCTAGTTCCACAGATAAAGTTGAGGGGTTAATCTTGAGAAAGTAAAGGGTTAATCTTGAATTGGAGATGAGACCCTCAGATACCTTGTTATTTTAAGGTGTTGTCCAATGAGAACTTCTTCCCTTTTCCCAATTTGGCAAAAGAAGTAAAGCAGTTCATTTTAAGTGGCTATAAGATGGGAGGAGGGTTTCCACTTTCACTCTTCCTGTGTTAGGAAAACTGATACTGAAGTTGGTTGTCTTCTAGACATTGTGTTCCCACCAAAGAATCCTCCTCTGCCTACTTTAATTCTGTTTGACCTGAAGGTTGATAATAAAATCTTCTTCCGAGGATCATTTGAAATCCTTAGGCACTTGGGATGATAATATGGGTCATATCTTGGGATTTTGAATAAATTTCAAACACAATAAGGAGTCAGCCTTGAAAAAGGAAAACACTTCCATAATAGGATATTTTTCTAGCTTTCAAATTTAGCTAAGCATTTGTTTCCTACTGAATAATCAACACTTACAGAGCCCGAAGTTATAAATGTAAGCTCTTTTACATTATATACAGACTTTCTACAATTCTTTTTTCTAAAGAAAGTACATTCTCTTTCCTTTTCAGGTAACTTGAAAACAGCTGAATATGTTGAACTTAATATGCTTTCCGAGAATGCTGACTTCTTGAAAGAGAATAAAAAATATTAAATTTCTGCTTAGAACATGTTGAGACCAATCAGTCTTATAATGATTTTGCTTTTTAACTGAGCATATCCCTGTCTACTGCAAAAAATATACTCAAATTGCCTATAGCTACCATAAAAGGTAATGATGCGGTACCCTTAATTACTGTTTAGTAGCGCTTTTTATTTGAGTGTTTCAAAGTATTAGTAAAAGTGTTATATCTCATATTTTTATGAAGGACATAAATAACAATGAGGTAAATGGAGATTTGTTAAATAAGAATTTCAGAACTAGGAGAAGTGATTTCTTTTTCTAAAGGCAATTTATGTTCTCTAGAATAGGGGAGAACAAAATTACCATTGAAAGCATTTCTGTTTTTTTTTCTTCATTATTCTTGGCCTGATTACCAAAGATTTTTTAAAAGCTTGGCCATCATATTCATTGCTCTTATCTTTGACCATTATGAAAAATTCCTGGTATACCAAAATATTTTCTAAGGAGTCTTTTTAATTTGTTTTGTATTTTTCATTACTCTACTTATGCATATCGTGGTGGCAAACCATACCCACATTATTCTCTATTTGCATCATTTCTCATTTTATTTACACATAATTATTTATATTATTTACTTCAAAGAAAAAATTTTAAAAATGCCTCTTACTTCCTAGAATCCATATTGCTATATATCCCCGCCCCCTGCCCCCCCCCCCCGACTGGAATGATTCTGTGCTTGACCATGTTGGTTTTGCCAGTGGCACACCAGCAAACATGTCATAAGCGGAGATGTGATGAGCTCTTGCACATTAAGACACGCTCTTTTGGTCATTGACCTGAGATGGCCATGTTGAGTATATTAAATCTATTAGGGTCTTGTTCACAAATTTGAGGGGAAAAAAACATAATTAAGATGAGTAAGGATATTACTACAGTATTACCATAGTGGAATTATAACAGTAATCAAAAAGATACTTCTTTGTTCAATTTAATAAGACAATGCATCCTAGAGAAATTCCACTAAATTTAGAATCCTGGCTTCTCCTCTTATGACATATGTGAACTTGGGCAAGTCATTTAAACTCTCTGTGCCTGTTTCTTCATTTGTAATATGGTAATAATAATAGTACCTACCTCACAGAGTTTTTATGAGGAATTAAATGAGTTAATATTTTATAATGCTTAACATATGAGGCAATAGTGTTGTCTAAACATTTCTCAAATAAATAGACAAAGACTAGACTTTAGAGCTTTATAAAGACAATATCTTTGTAAAAGTTTGAAGACCTAGACCAGTTAAATAGAGTCAGACCTCACAAAGCAGAGCTGAAGATCAGGACTTACAAGAATCCATTCCATTTTGGGGAAGAAATTTCAGGGACAGGAGTGAAGGACTGAGAAGCAAAGGAGGAGGAAAACCCAAATTACAAGAGTGGGTTTTACTGTTGGTCCACTAGCTTGCCCTGCCTAGGCTGTGAAGACTGCCTTAGAAATATCTGTTCCACGGAAAATGGGAAGGGAGCCTTTATCTACTGGCTCACATTCTCATTGATCAAGGTTTGTCCTCATAGGATAAATTCCCTGGAACTTGCCTGTTGTTAATAAAGGAACTGTGGTTGGGTTCCCCCAGATTGCCCTTGTGAAGGCATCAAAAAAGGCTTATTGCAAATATCAGGAGATTTTCTGGACAGCTGAAGCAAGGTCTTGTCTGGTTATACCTGTTGGAAACTTATGACAAAGTAATGTGGAAATAAAGGGTAGACTGACAGAATGTGAAGTAGGGGGACTAATTCTTGGCCATAACATTGCAGAGTCAGGTGCAATCAAATAGAAAAACAAGGAAGTATGGCACACAGAAAGACAGAGGCGGTAACCCACTTAAAGACATGAGAGGAATAAAATAATCTTCAGAGGTATGGCGGGAGAAGGGACAAGACAAGGAAGTAGTGGGGTAAAGTGACCACATTCTGAATGTTTTCCTATGCTATTTCATTTGACAGAGAAGTGTGCTTGAAAACAAGGTAATTTCTGATGTTTTCTGAAAACTATGTCAGTGTTCATTAGTTTACACCAATATTACTATCAATAAAATTACATAATTAATTTTCAAAGTCTATATAATTACTTTTCAGGTGACTCCAGCTAGCAATTTAACAAATAAAATAGATAAATAGCATTTAAGGATTTTGAAACCAATCTGGCTATGGAAATGCATAGAAGTCTGTAAATAGGATAATTCCTCTAATAAACCAGAGGTAGGCAGTCCAGTCTCCATATCAGGCTCTGCTTAAATAAATAAAGTTAGCAGTTCTCATTAGTGCAGTGAACTGCGCTCAGAGGCTTTCAGAATTATCCTGCTGTAAGTTATAATGATCCTAGAAAGATATATAGTCAAACAGAATCAGAAGAAAAATATTTTAAAAATATTTATGGCAAGGCATAGATGAAGAATTTGACACAACTATATAAAATCTTCGAAATTTAACTCCCCCCAGAAAATATGATTTTATAGTTTAAAATGTGATTTTCTCTAAAAATCCCTTTTATTCTTCTGAAAGCCTGCTATAAGGACATCTGGCTTATCTGGTGTTTTCACTGAACTCATTGATTATTTAGTGTTATGGAAACAGTAAGAATGGGTATGAAATAGTCCCATGTTGTGGGAAAGGCTGGTACACTTTATTCTGAAATGTAAAAATCACATGCAGTATAAGCACGCTAATTTTAAGGAATGCATCATTAGCTGACATAGACTTACTATTTTTATGTAGCTTTGACTTTCTAAAATGTGTTCTTTTAATCAATTTAAAGCCAATTAATAAGAAATTATAAACCAGATTTGTATAGCTATTTAACATCAGATCTTTAATGTAATTTCACATATTACGTATTATTTAACAAGCAGTATGGAATACTGGAAAGATCCTCAAAGTAGAAATCATGTACCTGGCTTTTAACTTCATTTCTGATGAAAATTAGCTGGTTGTAAACTTTGGGTCACCTTTCTGCATTTAGGTATTACATATTTAATAAAAAAATTCAGTTACATAATTTCTAAGTACCCCATAATTTCTGAATTGCAGGATATTATTTGATATAGATTTGTTTTAAGTATGACATAATGGAACCTGATGTTTCAAACATTACACTTATTATAAATTTCCTATTGTTCAGTGGTAAGATATTGGCTTGTCAGGTTTCACATTTCTTCTGTTTGTTTTTTTTTTAATTTGTCTGCTTGATAAATTCTGATCTTAGAAATTTTGAATAAAATCACAGTATATCATTTGGAAATAGCCTTGTTTTCATGTTTTATGTTGAATTTCATACACTGTTAAAGTAGAGTTTTTTTTTTTTGGAAGGGGGAAGAGTTATGGTATCTAGAATCATTGTCCATAGCCTTTTTTACGCGTTAGCCTCTGCGAGTTTTTGGTAGCATAAGTATCAATTAATTAGGTTATTTCTTTTTTAAACAATGGACAAATCTTACCCTCTGCCTGTTCGTTATTTGTAATGGAAAAGAGCATCACTGATTTGATAGTAAACTTTGGCTCACTCTCAGATGGCTACAAAGATGGGCCAAACAAGGCTCTGAGCATTCAGAGTCTCCTGCTGAGAAAGGAACAAACAGAATCTTTGAAATTCATTGGGGATCTCTAGAAAATACCCAAGGAAATGTATCAGAAAACAAAAATGAAATAATGCAATATGATATGTAAAGTTAATTGTGTACCCCTCTTCTCAGAATAATTAGCAAAGTTAATGCCATTATAAATGCACTCATATTGTTATAACTATCACTGTACAGAAAGTATTTCTGCTTATTGAAATATAAAGCTCAATGGAGCACAAGTCTCCCAGCTTGAAACATTTAATCAAGCAGTGAGGACATCCAGCATGTCATAAAATGAGAAGCACAAACCATGCTGAAGGAGTGTCGTACTTTTAGCTCTTCTGAGTCATCAAAGATGATAAATACTTATTAATGGAGTTATAAGCTATGGTTTATTATATAAGATCTTCAAATTTTATTTTGAGCCACATCCTCCCCTGTGAGTATTAAATATCGTAATTAAAAATTTGCACATGAACCATGAGGTCTCTGTTCCCGATGTCTGTTTGAATCAGTTATCATAGCACAATGCTGTGTAGAGAAGGATGCTTCCTTTCTCTAATAATTGATCAGTTTTTTAGTAAGCAAAATATTGCTGACAAGAGATAACCACGAGTAATGGCAAAAAAAGCACATACATTAATTCATTAGTCAAGAAACAGAATTGGGTTGAAAAGCAGGAACTATGCTTTTGTCCTGAAGGTTCCTTCCTCTGAAAGCTCTCTTAACTCCTTTATTTTGTTAGTTTCATTTCGATGTGATCACAGGGAGAATTTTACTTCTACCGTAATCTCATTCCACATTAGTAGTGTGTTTATTTGCCTGATTGGCCATAATAAATCACTGGGGGAAGAACATGAGATTATCTGGGTCACTATTTTAGTACCAGTGTTTGGAGCAAGCCAGAAAGTAGCTGGCTTTTAGTATATTTGGTGAATGAATACGTTCTCGTTTCTGCAGCCTCTAGACACTGTCATGGAAGACACTGTCATGGAAGTTGCTCAGTATAGACTCGCTAAACTGAACTCATCTTTTCATGGATACTATTTGTGTTACACTCTTACATTGTGACAAATCACCATATTCCAGTTTTCTATCTCTAGGTTTCCTTCCAACTCTAAAATTCCTTAATTCTACTAATATCAATTATTCATAAATTCTATTGCCTATAATCTTGTTGCTCTTCCAGGGCTAGAAAAGTCCTAAAGGGTTTGCATAGGGATTAAAGTTATTTCCCTACAGTATTTCCACCTGTACAGAGTTAGGGCTTCCCCTGGGGAATGAGCCTGGTTATGTCTTGGTTTGGTTTGAAAACTGATAGCTTAAAAAACAAACAAAAAAAGAAAACATGGCACACATACCACTAAAGTAACGTGTATCAACGTATGTTCAGAACTCAGCTAAGAAGGGTTATTTCACATCAAATTCACATCATGCATCATGATTAAGTGCAACCATTTCAAAATATGAAACAAAATGAAAGGCAGTTCAAACTCAGGCATCGTAATCTCTTTTCTAGTTTACGTTGGATGTGATTTATTTGGCCTTGTCTTCCACATTCCATTGATAATTGGGGGTACTCTTGATTTTCTGATCTCTACTTGGCTGAGAGCCAAAGGGCAGTAGTTCTACTTGCTACTGATCCCTTGGGGTTTCAGGGCAGCCTATTTTCTTGTCATACAACAGTTAAAATAGTTTTCTTTCTGTTGCAAAGATGCATTTTCTAAAATGCTTGCAACAATGAGCTTCACTCTGTGTTTCCCTGGATGAGGTTTCTGTGGTAAGCTGTCACTGTATTTCAGCTATTTAAAAGACAGAAAAAAAAAAAAAAAAGCCAAACAAATGTTTCTTTCAGGTAGTAAATGGCTAAAAATGTGTTTTTATTGAATTTTAATTTCTATCAAAATCTCACAGTTAGTTTAAAAATCAAATAGTACTAAACCAGGCTTGCGTGAAAAATAGCAGACTCTCTGGCCTTGTCTCCACGACCTATGTCCTGCTCCCCAGGCAACAGCTTTCGTTTTCTGAGCTGCTGCTTCTGGCATGTGCCCTTACATTTATAAACAAAATCTTTCACTAGTATTTCTTAATAAATACATTTTATACATTTATAAATCCCATTCCCCTGCACACTCATTCATCCTCTCCCCCGTTTCTCCCGTCACAGAATAATCACAGAATATATCAGAAGTTTGATGAAATCAATGCTCAGTGCTCACATTATCTTGATTATGTAGCTACTGTTTAAAGTTTAACTGCATAGCATACTATAACTTCACATCCTGTTTTTTATACCTTTTTCTGTGTTTTTAATAATTGTCTTATTTTCACATTTGCTTTATTTTTTCTGTGTCATTAGTTCTTTTCCAAAATTTCCAGCAAAACCATAAAACGCCCCTGAGAGTGATCAAAATCCTGACATCTGTAATCTAGTATGTGGGTTAGTGGGGAGAGCAGGCCCAAGTTCTTGTTCACCTTTAAGAACTCACCAAATGGAGTTGGTGAAAGACCCTAAGATAGAGAAGCCAGAGGCACCAGAAAAACCATAGTCCCAACTCCCAACCCCGCAAAAAACACTCCCAAGTCAAGGCTTCATTCTCCATTTGCTCTTTTAGGAAAGCAGAATGTGACGGCGACATTTTTAAGGCTGTTATTTGCCAGCCTTGATTTTGAAGAAGAGAAGTGAATAATCCCCATGTGTTTGTCTCACTTCCTCACACTGAGGTTTTGGGCTTTGGGGCTTCCCTGATATTACATCCAGAACACCTGCACTCAAGGTCACAGGTACAGCAGGAACTATTCTGTGCAAAACAACGGAAGATAAGACAAGAGTAGACATCCAAGATCCTTGTTACCTCCTGGTCAGCTTCCTCCTGCCCTAGGTGACTCCCAGAAACAGGCTTAGAAGAACCCACTGCTCCCGATCCCATCCCATAGGTTTTTCACAGTTTGTTTGTGTGTTCCTTTTTTCCTTTCCCTTATTTCTTCTATAGTTCTTCTGGATTGGTTGGCCTCGGACAAGGATGCAAGTATTGTCAATAATTTATCATCTTGGTGGGACAAATGATAAAATTCTTGAAGTAATCTGTTTTCTTTTCTCTTTCTTCCGTATTTCTTTAAGAGAGGATTCCTGAACACTTATCGGTATGTTAAAGAATAGACTGGTTGTCCCGCAATCCCACTGCATAGTTGGTGGGGCTTACTTTTTCTATCAGGCTGTAAACTTTCTTTTCTGTGTACTTACGTGAGAACCTCTGCGTCTTGGCATCTATGCTTCCGGTCATTCTAGTCTCTTATTTTTGTGGAGCATGTCTACTAGCTTCCTAAGAAAGAGTACACAGGAGGCACAATTTTGAGACTTGAGACGTGTATGTCAAAGAATGCCTTTAGTTTACCTTTACTCTCAAGTAATTTGACTAATTAGATGTCTTAGGGGAAAATAATTTCTCTTCAAGATGCTAAAGGCATTTATTCTACAGTTTTCTAGCATCCTGTTTTTAAGATTCCTATTCCACTTTGAGTTATGATCCTTTTATATCTCGTGTGTGTGTGTTCATATGCTCCCTGTTTCTGAGTTGTCTGAAAGATTTTAGTATCTTCTCTTGATTCACACGATTTAAAATTATGTGACTGTGTGTCTTGGTGTGGTTGCCTTCAATCTAGTGTCCAAGAAGAGGTGGGGACAAGTATCTAGAGAAGAAAGAGAAGTCCCATTGGTGCAGGGGAGTCAGGCTTCAGCAGAACTGGCTAGCTGAAAAAATGAATAACAGAAGTTTTAAAAGAAGAAACAAAACAAAGCAAGAAAAACTATAATATTTCTAAATTTCTAAGTTTCAGTAGTCTATTCATGGTAGAAAAACAGCAACTTTCTCACATGAATATCATGTTCACAAGAGGCCTGACTTATTTTCAGACATCAGTATAGCCACAATCAGGCACCGATTGTTTTTATTAGGGAGCCAGTTATGGAAAATATTCAAGAATCGATCAGGACAGCCTTTACATTACTTTAGGTTTATCTCAGGGTGTCAAATGGGGTGTGTGTGTGTGTGTGTGTGTGTGTGTGTGTGTGTGTGTCTTATGACTGTGGACCAGGAAGCACTTAGACACTGGAAGCAAAGCCAAATGTCTAGTTTTGTTTCAAAACTGGAAACTGGTATTCTTCAGTTTTGGTAAATTTTCTTGACATTTTTTCTTCCCGATATGATCCCTATCATCCATGTAAGTCTTTCTGGAATTTCTGAATCTACTCTCCACTATTAACTTTTTTGTCCTCGTGTCTGTCTTTGTCCTTTTGTTATCTTTTCTGGAAATTTTCCTCAAATTTTATCTAATTCATCCCAGCTTTTTATTTTTAATATTATAATTTCACTTTAATATATTTTCTTGTTTAGTCTCTTTCCCTCCTTTTTACAGCAGCTATTCTATTTTAATAGATGTAATGTTTTGAAAATCTCTTTGACATTATTGAAGGCTTTAATATTTTTCTGATGCTTGTGTTATCTTTTCTCTGTGCTGGATTCCTTTAGTTTTGGCCTCTGCCTTTCATATTCTATACTGGCCTCACCCTATACTTGCCTACTGATTTTCAGTCTTTTCCATTAAACTTGTAAGTACCAGGCATTACATAGAGGGCTGCCACCCCACTGAGTGATCTGAGTGATCACCTTAGTATCACCAACAATGAGAGGTACAAGCTGACGTGATGGACTGTCTGATGAGACCCAATGAGAAGGGCAACACGTTTTTGCGGTGAATCTAATCACGAGGAAACAATCAGAAAAACATAGATTGTGGAAAATTCTACAAAGCAATTGTCTTAGACTCTTCAAATGTGTTAGTCATGAAATGAAAACTATAAGGTAGTCTGGACTGTACTAGAATTAAGGAGACAGGACAAGTAGTAATAGAATTAAGGAGACAGGACAAGTAATGCATGCTTCTTGATTGATCCTGAAAAATAAAAAAGTAGGTTGAGGAACACGATCTACGGAATGTAATAATAATCACACAAAGTTTCTTTTATGTCTCTTATAGTCCATTGCAGTTTTATGGGAAGAAAGGCTTGATTTCGGCGGTTCCTGCAAGAGCAACAAGCACTTAGATTATTTGAGCTTTTCCACCACTCATCCATCTGCTTTTTATGTTTCAAAAAATGTCTCATCTACTGTAGTTGCCTCTAATTTTTTTCTTATGGGTTTATAATATTATATTCCCATAATAATTTTATGGGATTGCAAAAGGGAGAAGAGATATATGCTTACACTTAATAAACCTTACTAAATGGAAGTCCAACTTTTTTTTTTAAGGATTTGACTTATTTTTATAGCCCCAACTTTGATCATATACATTAACCATACATATAACTAATTCTAATTTCTAGTCAAATGCTCAAATGACTGTCAACTCACTTTATGGGTATCCATACCAAGTTAATTGCTTTTAATTAATTTAGGTGGGTAAATAAAGTGGAAAAGGAATAAAGTATTTTCTATCAATTTCAAACAGAAAGAAAACATCTGTAGTCTTGAAAATTCATATGTATTTATATTATTAAATGTAATGGTTAAATATGTGGTTGCAGGTATATTAGAATAACTTAAAATTTGATATCTCTGTTAATGTCCAGTGGATTTCAGTGTGTGGCCTAAGCTTCAGTTTTCTAATTTTTAAATGGTATTAATAATAAATGGATATGTTTCACGGTATTAATGAAAGAATACATGTAAATGGTAGTATAGAATTAACGTTCACTATTGGTATAATTATTATTATCACATCATTGAGAAGTATAAGAAAGAAGAGATGGTACACAAACAGACAAAAAAAAAAACGAAACAAAGAAAGTGGGAATGTGCATTACAATGATGTAAAGAGTGAAAAAGGATAAATCAAAATTAATTATAAATAATCCTCCAATCTTCGACCAAATCTGAACACATGTGTATCCTTCAGATAAAATCTGGTCTGTTCTTTGGTTTAAAGCACAGAGATAGAAAGTAAAAATTTCAGATATTTGAGAAAACATGAGGGATTTGTGTCAGCTTGGATAATGCACATTGCTCTTTCTGGTTAGGGGGGCCTTCTTTGTATGGTCATATTTCTCTTTCCTAATAAAACATCACAAGGTAATGGAGTTTCTCCCCTGCTTTTCTCCCTGTTTTAGAACAATTTCTTAACATTCACACAAAAATGTGGTCTGAAGTGCTAACATTGTTTACTGAAGAAGGAATGACTTTGGGAAGCATTCAGATGCTGAGGAAGACTAATTTCACCTCCATACAAAGGATCTCAGAGAGCTGCTTCAGGCTGTATTTCCAATCCTCTTCCCATCTTCTTCTGAAGGACAGTGGCTGCTGAGTAATCATTTGCACTTAGAGTTTTGCAAAATATTTGAGGTTTAGTTGAGGAAAATGGGAAAGAAAGAGTCCAACGCTTTTGGCAGCTACAGTACCCAGAGAAATGACAAGCATGTGAGTCATTGGGCTCAACTTTACATCACCCAAATGGCAGAGCTTCAATTAAGTAAAGAAGAAAATGTTGCTTTTTGCAATTATCTTCTAACTGATAACACTCGTAAGCTGTTAGGATTTTCCACGCAATGGTTTATGTCAAGTATGTAGAGTAACAGTACCTATACTTAGCAGACGATATTCCAGTGCTTAAAATGTTTCCATTCAAGTGTTTTTCCACTGGCAAAGTTCTCTCATACCAGAGAACCAAAGTTCTCTCTCCCCACCTGGAAACACGAAGACTTATTCATGGTTTTCACTCCCAAAGGAGTATTAGGCATTATATAATAGATGCCTCATTCAACTTGGAGTTGCTAAATAAATAAATCCACCTGGGGGCAACTTTGTAAAATAGTTTTGGGAGATTTTTCTTTGGCATTAGAGATCTTGATAAAGCAACTTAGTGTAGCCATGATGGTGTCTTCCTCTGTGAGGATTCTGAAATAGATAATAGGACCAACCAATGGGGAGAAATCATGGCTGCCTTTACATCATTTCATGCTTACTCTGCTGATACAGATTTTAACTGGTGTATCTATTGCCATCGTGCCCATTATTTTTTCTGTTTAGCCTTATGGAATATAAATTTCATTTTCTGGATGACTTATATATGGAAATTTACCAAATAAAATATTAATATTTAAAGACAGAGTAATTAAAAAGAGCCATAAACCTAAGTATATCTGCATTTAGTCTGTACTCTTTGTACAAAGCTGTATGAACATTTGTTGGCAATCTAATTTTAATGGTACATTTGCTTACTGAGGAGCAAAATTTATTGTTAACAAGTATTCTATAACATAGTTGTTCAGCCAGTGATTTTTTTTTTTCAGATCTTTTCAAAGCCTACTTTTTGTTGCTTTATTCAATGGAATTGATAGATGTGTATGAGCCAGTCAGGCTGACTCATGGCAATTTGTGTTTGGAGGAATGAGATTTAGGGCTAGGTATAGTCCTAGATGTGGATTGCCAGGGGCATGTGGATGGCATTCCTTAGATTAGTTAAGTGTAGATAAGCTTATCTGAAATTGCATCTGGATTACCTGACCAAAGGAAAGAAAAGCAGAGGTCTGCTATGGAAATAGTCATGAAATAAAGGAATACCAGGGGAGTCCAGTAACTAAGTGCTAGTTTTTAAATAATGTTATACCAGATTTAGAAGATACAGGAAGGATAAGACAGGGCCTGAGTTTGTTAGCAATTGGATTAGATTGTAGAAATGAACCTCGATCTATCCTTTATTACCCGATCCAGAGCACAAGACTAATTTCCACACTGTGTAATTATAGCTGTGCACTCTTTTCTGGAGGCCGTGAAATCTAAGACAGAGTGCTTCGCTTCGTGTTTCTGTTCACAGGTCCTGCGTGTGCTTTCACGAGAGGTTAAGTGAATAAGTGGTTGAAAGAGGTAAACTAAGTATTTAAGCTCAAAGGTTATTTCTTGTATTTGTAGTTTGTGTCTTATCTTTCCATCAATGATAAAAATATCTATTGTGTGTATTAGGAATTCTTCAAAGTGCTTTATATACCTAAACATTAGTCTAGTTATTCTACACTGTGTCTTTACAAGGTGGCAACTTTTGTCACCCCTATTTACAGCTAAGGAAACTGAAGGACAGAGCTAGCAGGTGGTGAAGGTGGGATTTAAACCCCATTTGTCTAATTCCAGAGTCTTAACTACTTCGTCCCATGCAGAGGGCAGGGGAGGCATTCTGTTATTCTTCACTGGATGCATGCGGTAGCTCACAGGCATTGCCGCATGTACAGTATATGCCCAATACGCAAGAATGCTAAATAACTTCTCATAGCTTCTCTTTTCAGGATGAGGGGCAAGTGGGGTCTCACCGCCCCTGTAACCCCAGTATTCCTCATTCCTGGGGACAGGCACTAAATATTTCACAGATCACAGTTTGAAACTGTTGCTATAGAAAATGTGACTCAAACAGTGTCCCTGCTTTCAGGGCTAATATTCTCAATCAGCTTAGGTTGATGCAAATAAATATCAAGACAGCTACAAGTTGCATTCAGTGCAAATAATTGCATCGATAAGTTCAAAAATAGTGTCACAACCCTGACTGTTACACGTGGCAGAGCAGAATGTAAAACTAAATGAAAATATGATGGATAGGTAGAAACATAGACAGCAAAAGGCAAAAATGACTATCTCAGAAAGGCAGGTTTAGGGACCATTAAGATTTTAAGTTGAGTCAGTCTGTAAATTGGAGAACATTATCACTTACAGTATTGGTGCAAGGTTTAGATGAGTTAATATTTCTAAATATTCTTGACACAGAATACAATAAATGCGCAATGTCTTCAACAAGCAAACTTCTCTCCTTTTATATATGCCTTGACATCTGAAAGATCATTTCTTTAAAGATACTACAGCATATATTAAATATACATAAATATATGTATATTTCTACTGCTCAAGTTTCTGGGGGAATAATGTTTATCTAGTCAGTCATTTTTTTAAGATGTTAAAAATACTTTATGAAGTCTTTGTTCTTTGCCTTTCAGTGCTTCATATAATAAAAACTTTAAAGTTAATTATATAGTTTTTTAAAATAACATATTGAGCAAGAAAACCCATCTATTGTTTAAGTGTTGTTTTTTTAATGAATCATTATGATTTTTATTTTATGATTGTAGTTAGTATTACCAAATCATTAGTTCTAGGTTAGAATTATAAGGCATTATCAAAGGTACTCACAGTATATTGTAATTAGGGTTTACTTGATTAGGCAATTATACGAAAATGAACATTTTTTTTCTGTGTGAACAATGAAGTCAGTTAAAATGTTTTGTGGAGTTAATGTGACGATTTCAAAGCTGCAGAATTGTAGGTAATGTTATTATTGCAAAAACATTCTGTTAAATTTTGGAAATTATCCCTTTCTTTATTGGGTCTTGTTAGTTTTAGAAAATGTCCAATATATATATTCTGTAAAATACAGGCCTTTTCTCTTAGATCAATGCTGGCATAAAAATATTTTATTTTTAAGCATTTGTGAGGCAACTAAACTGATGTGTATGCAACAAGAAATAGATGTATTCATTTGCTTCATCTGAAGTGATAGTAATACTTTAATTTGTATGATATTCCTTTATTACATTCAGAAATAAGAAAAAAAGTTTTCCCGTTCTTATCTAAGAAATATAGCAATCTACTTTTTAGAAGTTTATAAATTTATTGCATCCTTTTGATTAATGCAGTATATTATTTCTCACAATTTATGATGGACTTCTAATAATATTGACCGTCAAAACTTGATATGATCTCTATTTTTTCACTTTTCTGTTTGACTGAATAGTTGCACTACTACTGCTAGTTTACTGTGAAGTGGCTTCCTTCTTTCTGAAAATTGTAGTCCCAGTGGCGTTTATAATGTTTTAAACTGATTCTGGGTCCATTTTTCTCTTGGTTGGTGAAGCACTGCCACACGTCATGGTAAAAGCCTCGACATTTCTGCTCCTTGTAAGTAGATTCTTTTGCAGATTTACATAAACACATTTTCTGGAGACAACATTTACAGCAGTTACTCATGACAGTGGTCCGCGGGCGTTTCACATTCTGTAGTTACCTGCCATCCTGGCGGATACCGCTGATTGCCCATCATTCCCACTGCCCAGATGTCATTCCAGGGGTTGTTATCGCAATTGATAAGAATCTGTATTTGTTATTGCAGTTTATAAGAATCTGTAACATTAAGGTCAGTTAACCCAGCAGAGCCACAGGATGATTCAGGTTCAAATGAAAGTTTCAGATGCTATTGGTGAAAGTCATCATGAAAGATGATGAAGAAGAATTTTGTTACTAATGATTGAAACATTTTTAGGATTATTTGTTTTTCTGAAATCTATACTCTCCATGTTCCCAATTTCTTAAGTGATGTTGAAATAAATATTTTCAAAATATCTGGAAATGCACGCCCCTCCTTGTTAACTTTCAGTACCAGTATACATTAGCCATACCAGTGTGTAAGTGGGAATAAGCCACCATTTTAAAAGTGCAAGCCCCAAAGAGGAAAGACCACAATATTTGAGAGCAGATTGGAATAGTTAAGATATTTTATCTAGCAGTATGTCCAGATTAATTTTACATACCAAAATTTTGCATACTCTTTTTTACATACCAGAACATCACACTGCATTTTTTCTGCATATAAAATCGTGAAGCTATATATTGCTTTGATAAATAGTAAGTGAGAAGTATCTTTCATCTGTGGAGGGTGGCTAAACTGGGTCTAAACATGTTTTGTGTTCTCTGGACTTTGAAATCTGTCCCTCAAGAGAATAAGCAAGTTAGATCTCTTTATGAAAAGTCAACCCTGGTTTCTTTGAAAAAAATATTTATTTGGCCTTTTAAACTTTGGGGCCAGCCAGGGCAGAGAAACGCTGGAAATTAATGGAAATTAATACTTTTTATTATGAATTTAAAATCTTAGAACACTTATTTTCTCCTAAAAGACTTGAATTATCATTTAATGAAAACAAATATGGGTCATTTTCCATCTGGTCATAATTACATGTGTAGGCAGACTTGCCTTGAATTTTAATTTTTTTTCTCTATTAAGTATACATGTTTTTATTCATTCACTGGTAGTTCTTTTTGAATGACAGAATGTATTTTCATCCCAATTTTATTATTTATATTTCAGAATCCTTAACTAAGAAAATAAATACTTTTTTGTCTTAAGTTGTTTTGTGGTAGTACCACAATTATTGTATCACTTTTATTTAAATAGCATGATTGATAACACTCAAGTAGGCTTTCTGAGAAAACTGAAGTAGGTGGCCAACTGCGGTTCTAGGCCAGATAAGAAGAAAATGTCCAATTCTAGTAAGAGAACTGGGTTAGGTATGGTTCCCGAGACAAACCTCCCTCCCTGCTACCACAGCAAGCCAAAATGTTCTTCATCTGTACGGTGTTGTTATGTTATGACTTTCTCAACTATTCACTGAAACCTCTACAAGGAAAATCTTGCTTTTGTGCAGTACGTGAATTAGAGAAAACTATTCTAGTAAAAAATATCAATGGAGAGGAAGTTGGGAGACAATAGATGAACTATTAATGCTCTCCTTTTTCTTCACTGGTAGATATTCTCACTCCTTCTTCCTGCTGTAGTAAAGGACGTTCAGGTAGAGTAAGTAGATAGACACAAGAGCATGATGCAAAAGAAGGCAGGGATAGCCGTCACTTTCAAGTTGTTTTAATTATTTCTCATCAGCAAAAGTATTGACAACTAAGGATGTCACATCACTAGAAAGTGAAATTTCACATGAGGTCTAATAGGGTGCAATCTCTGAAAAAGAAATTTCCATTTTGCAGAACCACTGAGAGTTGTCAGTGAAAATCCACATGGAGACACACAGACCGCGAGTTCGGGATTGTTTTATTCAAGGCTCATGACATAACTAGCTTTGAATAACTAGTAAGCACTGTGAACATTGTGTATGTATAGAACTAGTTTTGACAATTATTATTTATGGTGCCAATGGGAACCCTAATAGGGCATAGAAAAATGAGTTAAGGATAAATAAGGCATTCCCAAGGGCTGAAGATGCTGGAATTTTTAGGTACAGGAATCTAAGTAACTTTGAGGGAATGATTTGAAAATTCTTGGGTTGATAAGGAAATTCTCTCTTCACAAAGGATGACAAGCAGATTCTGAAAAACTGAGACTACTGTCTGAACCGATACCAAACCAGTGCTAACTCAAATCTATGTAATAATTTCATTGACTTGGTCTTGTTTGGTGGTGATTACTAGCAAACATGAACCAAAAGTCTCCCAAAAAACATTTAAGAAAAGAAGTCTCAAATGAAAAAAAAAAAAAAAGAACAAACAGCATTCCTTAAATTTAATTGCACACCTGAGACTACTTTGAAAAATACTATTTTGTAGTTTTCTTGAGTGTGTGTAACTTTCCTAATGTTCCCCGTATAGACTTCCTGCTGCTCAGCGAACAGCTAGAAATCACTTTGTAGAATAAAAGGGAAGGGGATCTTATTATTTTCAAGGCAATAGGGCAGAAAGGGGCTAAAAATCAGCATCTCATTTTTCAGTTGAGATAGCCAGAGACTAGGCAAGTAACAGCCAGTGGCAGAGAAAAATAAAAATAAGTAGATTAGGAAAAAATGAAAAAGAACATAGGCAGCTGGAGTGAGTCAATGAACTTGACAGGCAGGAAGCTCCTAAGTTCTCTAATTTTTTTTCCTCCTGGCCCAATATTTTGTGATTAAACATGTATTTGATATCCCACAAATCTGTTCCTTGGCACATTTGTAGTATAGTTGATTTTGTAGAAAAGCACATTCTTATTTCTCACATATGGAAATAGCGTGATCTAATAACACCTTTATGGTTTATATTCCGATAATAGATTCTGAAAATATTTTGTTTATCCTGGTAAATAACTTACATCTGCTTTATGTTTTTTGTGTTTGCTTCAGGCTTTATTTCCATTCCATAAAATTTTGTGAGATATGGTCTCTCCTTTTAAGTCTATTTGTATTTCTACTCAGTGAAAAGCTATTTGAGAAAATAGTATAATTTACTAGCTATTTTTCTTAAAAATCTCCCCTAACAAAAGTTTATTACATCACTGCCACGTATACATGTCCAATCTGCTTTATGCAAAATGTATTTCACACTGTAATTGGTCACAGTGTAGAGTTGGTATTTAGAAAATATATTTTTCATACTTACAGCTATAATGTAAAAAGCATAAAATCTAAAACATGAAAATGTGCTTTATTTTCAACTAAGGGCATAATATATATGTTACTATTATAAATATTATATGTAGAGATGAATTTTCCTCAGAAGTTGAAGAGCTATCATAAAATATGTTCATATATAATGATCCTTTATATAATTTACTTTGGACTTCTGTAGCACTTATGTTCTTAATGAGGAGTATATGTTCATTTCATATCGTTAGTATCTGCAATAAACCTTCAAATTACCAACTATTTTATAGGTATTGGGTTTTCTAGAGTACCATCAGCATATGAATTCTTAACCTGTGTTTCAGCCATTTCCTATGTGTTTGAGCTAAAATTACAACCTGAATTTTTTGCATGTCAATTGTTAAGTCCACATTTTGCTCAATAACAAAGGGATCAGAGAAAAAATCCCTCCTGCTTGGTCTGGGGACCACATACTCAGCAGGGTCTATCCAGAATCAGATGTAACCATTGTCCTTTTTATCATTCTAAAATAAGATGTAAAATGGGAAGATGGCTTAATCATACTACAAATAAACTTATCCCACAAAAGTCATTATTTACAGCAAGATTGTAACTGTTTCTACTCTGATAAAGAAGGAAATAAGCAAATAATTATATCACAGTGTGGTAAGCTATAAGTGCAACGTACTGTTATGTTTTAGAATTTTTCTTGCAGTATTTGAAAAGCTTCTTAGATACAACTAGGTTTCTATGTATTAATACAGATAAATATGCAATAAAGGAAAGATGTGTAGGAAGAAAAATGATTGAACTTGCTGACTAAATGCAAATGATGAATTTAAGTAAAGTTATTAAGTTTATTAAGTAAAATTTAATGATGACTTTAAGTAAAGTTACTTTGCATATATAAATCTTTAATTCAAATCCTGAATTTGGGTAACTTAAATACTTTTGCATTATTTGAATTACTAAAGTAATCCTTTATTAATTATTCTACAACATAATGCTATTCATGATCTGGTAGCATTCTTTATATTGACATATTTGTGTGTCTTATGGAAATAGCCCATACATAAGTTTGAGATTTTTTTAAATGAATTCCGGTTGACACCTATACTTTTCATTTTCACTCTATGTATTTTATAGTTTTTGGTAGGGATGTGACTGAAGAGTTTAGTCAATTCACTTTAAGATTTTTCTTTATAGTACTCATAGAATTTTTCAAAAATGAATTGTAATTTTTTCAGCATTAAAACTTATGAGATTTAGAAAATAATACCCATAAAATAATTTGAGTGATTACCAGCAGTCATTTACTATTGTACCCAGATGAAATAAATATACCCTAGTTTAACAAAGTTTTAGTTGTTTGACAAATGGGTGGCTTCCTTTTATTTTATTGCAATTGTGAGACTTGTTAATTATTTATAGAATTCACATAACATTAGGTTACAGTTTCTTTTCTATGGCTATTTTGTCAGCTTGTAATAAAACTTTGAAACACACTATTTCAGACGATGTAAATTCACTATGTTAAATTTGATCAGTTTCAACTTAATATATTTACTTTTATGGGAAAATGTTGATTAACAGTGAACTGAAATGTTGTCTGTAGCTCTAATTAAATATATTTTTGAAAGTGTTTCTTGAAATGACAAAAGCAGTAACAAAACACCAGCAATAGCAATATAAACCTTCACATAATAAGAACACAAACAGCATAGTCTAAATACAGTTTAAGTTCTACTTAATATACAGCTGTATTATAGAAGACTGTCAGACAAAATAAAATAAATAAAAAAAAATTTCTCCCTGAAGGTAGGACTAGAACTGAGGCTGGCACTGTGTCCATGAAGACAGTCGAGAATTTCTAGTTTCTGCTGTGCTAAGAAAAAAGTTCTGGATGAATCTGTGACTAGAGAACAAACAACATACCCTCTTGGAAATGAGAGGATTAAAAGTGAACACTCCTTGAAGAGGTCTTTCTTTCCCTGACGATTCTCATGGCATTCAGCGTCAGCACTTCACAGGTATTTGTGGACTGAATGGGGTTGAAGGAGACCTGGGATGAAGCGAAGCCTATGCAGACCCAGCTCATGCCGCACTGGCTCAAGCAGCAAATCATGGCCTGGGATGGAATGAATAAATCTGGCTCACGTGTCGCCGAGTTGTCCCTTTTAGCAGGTGCAGTACCCCGAGAGCCCCATCCCGGATGCTGTCTCCCGAATTCAAGCTCAGTGCCTCACCTAGATAGACTACTGTAATCACCTCCTAACTAATCTCTCCATCTTACGTTTGTTGCCTGCAATCCAATTTCATAGTCCATCATAGTCTATAGTGATCATTTTGAAATATAAATCAGCTTGCTACAGGAAATATTTTCTTCCCAAAGTTACTCATTGCTCTTAGAACAGAGACCAATGATCCTGGAGTAACGACAAGGTCCTGCAGGATCTGGCTCCTGCACATCTCTGGAGCCTCATTTTTACTACCTGGCCAGTGCTGCTTAACCCATCCCTTTCCATTCCTGTCACCGTGGCCCACCAGCTTCTTTCAGATCCTCCAACATGCCATGCTTCTTCCACTCTTGGCCTTGTGCTCCAAAAGCTCCCAAGCTTCTCTGCTGAGCTAACTTTTATTCCTCCTTCACATCTCATCTCAAACCTCAGTTTCTTCAAGAAGTCTTCTCTGATGCTCCAGAGTGGCTCTGATCCTCTGTTGTAGCCCCCGGCATGCACTGTGCATTACCGTACTTTGTAATTATGTAGCTATCAAAGATTAAGGAATATGTCTTTCCAAGTAGAGAGTTATTGGCCCTTCCACCCAACACCTCTTCAAAAGGAAGAAATGTATTTCCCATTCTTCACACAGTTTGGAAGTTTATGCCCCTCCATATCAAAAAATCAAATGCATTGCTAGTAGGGATTGCTAGTGATCAAACGTGACCCCATTAAGCACAAGGCTAGGCACATGACTCACATAGGACAGTCAGAGACTTTCCCCAATGTTTTTGGAATTGGAAGGAATCAAAGAAATATAGTCCCTGTCTGGTGCCTAAAGCCAATAAGGAGAAAGTCAGCATCCAGTGTTAGAGGTAAGAGGTGTGGATATGGTCTAGGGGGCATTGTGGCTGTCCCTGAAGCCACCTAAAGCCCTGCTCTGATGGTCATTTAGTTTGTATACAATAAAGATCCTACTTTTACTTCGAGGTTGTTTGACTACGGTTTCTCTCAGAGCAAGGATAACAGCCCTGACTGAAACACTCTTACGTTATGAGACTGTATGTTCCATGAAGGCTGCTTTGCTTAGCAAAGGTAGTATTTAACAAAAATTTGTTAAATGAATGTGCTTCATGCAATGATCAATATATTTTTAATTTTCTAGCAGACATAACCTGTAATCACCCTTTTTTGAAATTTGATCTGAATAGAAAAAATTTTTTAAAAACATTTCAGAGCCACTGAATTTAAAGATAAAATTATATTTAGGTATTATTTCTCCATGAATTTCTAAAATTATGCATGCAGATAGAAAATTGTTAAGAAAACAAATAGGAAACAAGACAAATTAAATGAATTAGTGAATTTTTTGATATTTGGAAAAATTGGATTTTCATTTTGCATTTGAAACAAAGATTCAGGATTTTTTGCACGGATTTCTAGGAGATTTTAATCTGATTATTTCATCAAAACCATTTAATGTTTGGCTCTAAGATATAAAAATCATACATACCCTGGGTAAAAAATGATTAACTTTGCCGAGACAGAATTGGGTCAGTACAATATGACTTAAAAAAGAAATCCCCAAATAACCTTTTCTTGCCACTATGGCAACTGGGGCAAACAATATTTAAGGAATGAGTCAACACTTAGAAGAGTGTTTGACAGTGATCAATCTTCTGGAACCTCTAAAATGAACTTAAATGAACAAATCATAATCCCTGTCACTGAGAATGACAGCACTAATGGTCAAAATGTGGGCCAGAGGTTCAGATCTAAGTGGATCTTTAGTTATATATTATTAGTAGTAGAAAAATGCTTCCTAATTAAGATACGCTGTAAAGGTCTCTCTCTCCCTCTGTTGCTCTCTCTCTCTCTCTCTCACTCATCTCTATTGCTACCTATCTATATTTAAATCTACCCATTCTTCATAAGTATTTTAATATACAGTGGTTACCTTAAGATAAGACTGATCAAGCACTGTTTGCCAAATGCCATTTTAATAAAAATCCAAAAATTCTATTTATTAACAAAATATTTTACTGTATGTCTCTTTTGATGTTTTAAAAATATCTATATACATTTAATGGAAAGAAGAGCAGTTATTAATCAATTCAACAAACCAATCATTTAAAATGGCAAGTGAACTATAGCTCTTCAGAAAATAGTTGAGGATCTTTGAGCATAGCACTATTAGTATATTCCTAACTAGGACAGTTCTAGAATTAGACTTTTATTTTCGTGCATTTTATTAAAACAGTAAAAGAAAATACATAGTACAAGCAGCTGAGATCTTGAGAGACTGATGTATAGAACAGCTGAGATATGTGAAAGCCTTAATTTATGGAAGTGACCAAACAAAAGACCCAGTTAGAAGAGAAAGGGAGGAAAGTAACCAGGAAGGCAAAGAGGGTTTCAGGGTTGGGCTGAAGCACAACATTACAGCAAGTGGGAATGTGCCTTATCCTTAGGGGACTGCCATGAATCAAAGTTGCAGAGCATTTTGTATCAGAATAAGGTACCTGGAAAGCCAGAGCAATTGCTCTGATTGTTTAGGGTTAGCATCCTCAGATCTGAAGGATGGTGGTACATGTGCATAGACTATGATGAGCCGGAGAGTATTGATGGCTCATAATTTCCAGGTGAAGGGATGTCCCGAAAGTTCTTATAATTCTGGTGTATTTTTTTTCAATTCGTCATCTGGGTCAGAGGTGTTTGAATAAAGTTCTTATGAAGTTAAGTCTTATTTTCATAGGTCATTTTCTAACTAAACACATGGGCCAGATGAAAGGATGATAGTTTTGATCAGTAGCTTGCCGTGCATTGGGTACCAAGAGAGTGCCTTGGGTGCCTGATGGCCGAGGGCTTCAGGAATGTGAAGAAGAGTTTAGAAAGGAGTAACAGTGGACTCAGAATAAAGTTTGTACTTTTCTAATTTTGCCTAGGGTTTTCATTCCAAAGAGGCAGGCAAAAAAATGAATAACTTTGTTTATTCAGGAATACCACCCAGAAAGTTGTTTTTTAATACTTGATTTCAAATTGTTTGGTGTCTATTGGAAAAAGTGTAATCAGTAAAATATGGTGAAATATTTAATCGTATGGAGATAAGTATAGTGATCATCGCTAAATAATTTGATCTGCTGTGCTGCGTTGTCGCTATTGTATTGCTCTCCACATGGAACAAACATTCTTCTCATGAAATGAAGTATTATTTTACCAACTCAAGATATAAAGCATGTCAAGAGCAGACACCTTAAATCCACTCTCTAGTAGTATATTTCTAATTATACTATGAGTTATAATTTTGTGAAATTATTTTGGAGTGCCATGCCATGCAAGCTGTGATTGAGGAAAGAATTATAGATAACAAGCTCAGCTGGTACAGCAAACCAATAAAGGCAACCTCTTCCACGGAGTTTCTGGGATAGTCATCAATACAGGAACTTAATTAGCCTCATAATCATTTACTGCCGGTTCCCCCAGAGGCTCAGAAATGTATGACTTCCTTGAACAAGTGCTCTAATTGAACACTCTGTCACATGGTCACGGAGGATTAAATACATAGTTGACCCTCAAACAATATGTGTTTGAACTGCTTGGGTCCACTTATACGTGGATCTTCTTCTGCCCCCGCCACCCCTGAGACAGCAACTCCAGCTCCTCTTCTTCCTCAGCCTACTCAGTGCGAAGATGAGGAGGATGAAGAACTCCATGATGATCCACTTCCTCTCAATGAACAGTAAATGTACTTTTTCTTTCTTGTGTTTTTCTCAATAACATTTTCTCCAGCTTGCTTTATTATAAGAATTCAGTATCTAATACATATGACATAGAAAACACATTAATTGACTGTCATAAATAAGGTTTCTGGTCAGCAAACAGTAGTTAAGTTTTTGGGAAAAAGTTACACGAAGATTTTCAACCGTGAAGGGGTCGGCACCCCAACCGTATTGCTCGAAGCTCAACTGTATATGGAGAAAGTCACACAAATCTTGTAAAACAGATGAGAAAAAAAGTTCCACAGTTTTAATACTTCAAGCAAATTAACCATTAAAAGTAAGCATTCCGTATCACTCTATAGAGATTATTGACAGAATACATTCATAAAGCTAGGACTTGTCATTCCTTTAGTCAAGGATTAACTAGTAAAATAAACTAGTTGCAAAAATATGTGCATAAAAGACAGCGTTTAACCTTTCTTTCATATAAAATAAACTATCTCAAAGACCTCTTTAAACTTGTAAAATAAATTTGAAATTTTGGGAATCTCCTTGAGGGTGAATAACCAACAGAGTTGAGGAAAGAGAGGGTCCTTATAGCCATGTAGGCCAGTAATCAGATCCACACCCAATTATCATGCCACCATTGGTCAGTTCAGCTTCGGAACCCAGCTTTTCCCTCGGCATAGTGGTGAGAGCTAATATATCGTTATCTCATTTAATCTTTGCATCAACTCTAAAAACTAGAATATTGTAGGTATTTAGTAATTTTTTTATTTTACTCTATATTTTCTTATTCATAAAGAATTATATTGCACATAACTCCAGTGGTTTGTAATTTATGATTAAAAAACAATTGCTTAAAACAAGTCACTTGAAATCACTTAAAAAACCCAAAACTTTTAATAGACTTTTAGTAACAGTAATTACTTTAGATTTAAAGATAAATTAGAAATGTTTAATAGTTGGCAATGCAGTATCCATATAGCACAGGATAAGCAAGTGATTTCTTAATTCAGGAAGTAAAATATTCAACTAATTAGACCATTTGGACATCTTGTCCTTTAAATATCAGATATAACAATATGACATATAAATGATAAACAATGTCTCACAAAATCTGAATCATGATCAGAATATTTAAATGTTAAATTTGTAAGCTTTTCTAATTTTCTTTCCTTCTCAAAGGTAATAATATCCTGCTTATATTTAAGATTAACCATTGCATCTTCCTAACCAAAGGCTTTCTAACCTTCCCCTAAGATTTTTCATTCCTGATCCAAAACCACAAAATCTCTCAGTAACCACTCTTAGGCAGTTACCTGAGTCAGGGTGACAGAGCAGAAATAGTAATGCATCAGGAGTTATTAATAATAGTTCCAGATTCTTTATGTTCTTGACATTTAACATTTCAAGGTCTCAGTAGTATCCAAAGAGGGCAGAGGGGTGCATGAGGTGACTTTCAAAGTCCTTCTGACTTGGTCTTTCTGTGTGTAGCCTGTACTCTGCAATGTCACTTAGAACATCCAATAATGAGAAAGTTGGGGCTGGAGAGAACCATAAAATCAAAGACCTCATGTATCTGATGTAAAGAGTCCATTCCGACTGCCCTCACTTTTCTCTCTTGTCTCTGCTCTGGTCTTTTCCATATTTATTGTGGTTTTGATGTTATCACAAATTCCATTCCCTAGAGCAAGCTTGGGCAAATGACTGCCCGTGACCCAAATTCTTACGAGCTCCTGTTTTTGTAAATAAAGTTTTATTGGAACACAGCCGTACCTGCTTGTTTACTATTGTCTCTGGCTGCTTTTCACGCTGCAAAGGCACAACTGAGTAGTTATGAAAGAGTCTCTATTGTCACACAGTCCAAAATATTTACTACCTTGCCATTTACAGAAAATGTTTGCTGACTGCTGCCCTAGAGAAACACAAGCAAACCCCATTAATCAATAAATGGATATTATGGGAACTCTCATGGGCACTTTAAATTATCTATGAGATATTAATTTTTATCTAACTGAAATTTTGTATCCTTTCAGCAATATGTTTCCTATCCCTCCACTGCCCAGCCACTGGGAACCACCATTCTACTATTTATCTGACTGGGTTTTTTTTTAGATTCCACGTATAAGTGAGATCTTGTGGTATTTGAATTTCTGTGCCTGACTTGTTTCACTTAACATAATGTTCTCCAGGTTCATTCATGTTGTTGCAAATGACAGGATTTCTTTCTTTTTTAAGGCTCCATAGTATGTCTTTGTGTATACGTGCCACATTTTCTTAATCCATTCATCGTGATAAACACATTGATTCCATATCTTGGCTGTCGTCAGTAATGCTACAGTGAACATGGGATAAGTTCACGAGATCTATTGTACACCATGGTGACTATAGTTAAGAACAACATATTGCATACTTGAAAAGTATTAATAGAGTAGATTTTAAGTGTTCTCATCACAAAAAAAATGATGAGCAAGTCAGGTAACATTAATTAGCATATGGTAATTATCTTGATTTGGCCATGCCACAAAGTACACATACATCAAAACACCATATTGCACACCATAGATATATACAACTTTTTTTTATTTCAAAATATTAAGGGGACACAAGTGTTTTTAGTCACATGGATCGCTTTTGTATTAAATAATGGTAGACTCATGGCTATAAGTGTGCCCATCACCCAAATAATAACCATTGTACCTGTTAGGTAGGTTTTCCCCCTCCCCACCTCTCTCTCCCCCCTGCTTGATTTCCACTGAGTTTTACTTCCCTCTGTGCATATGTGTGCTTACTGGTTAGTTCAATTTAACAACAAGTACACGTGGTATTCATGAGCACATTAATAGCATGTGGTATATGTCTACCATGGGATACTACTCAGCCATAAAAAAGGATGAATTAATGCCTTTTGCAACAATTTGGATGGAACTGAAGACCATTTTTCTAAGTGAAGTATCTAAAGAATGAAAAAATAGACACAACGTTTGCCAATTCAAAATACATTAATATTTATAAAAATATTTATCATAGTTCTAATCATATGCTCAGATCCACAATCAGTAATAAAATTTATAAATTGCCATATACAGAGGGTGGTGTAACACAAAGTGGGCTTTAAAGAGATTGACAAATCATTTCGTAAAGTATTTTGAGCACCACCAACGTTGCTGTGTTAGAGTGTTTGGGTGAGAGGAGAACAAAACAGCTACCTTTTCTCTGAAGCGCTGTTGTTCGGTCCATGCGGACCGGACCGAGAGCCACTGCGCAGGCCGGCTGGAAGGCTGAAAGGCACCACTCACTTCACAGCTGCAGTTTCCTCATCTGTAAATCAGAGAAAACACTTGTGCATCGATGTCTGGAAAGACGTTTCCGGTAAAAGAAAGATTTAGTTTGCGAATGTGCTTTGTTATTCTTCTTACTAATTTGAGACCAGGGACAAAGGGAAGAGTCTCAGGAAGAGAAATTCCTTGTTTGATTTAATTCAGTCAAATCAGGACAGAGAATCCAGAACAAGACTTAGATTAAATTTCTTCAGGGTACATATGTGATTGCCTTTCCAGTGTGAATAATATCTGCTCAGGCCATGTGTTCATTCTGCGGCTTGTGAGATTTATGCAGCATTCTTGCTTCCATGATGCTAGAGATGCCTGGTAGGGAAGTTTAAAGTTACTGCAGCAATTTCTTTTAGTTGCATATTAAAGCAACAGTGCCTTATCTGTGAGGCGGAGCTGTGAGTGGCTGTGCTGTCTTGCTTGGAATTAATTCACTAGTTGTAACCAACTGACACAGAAGTAGAGTTTGCCAGTGTGTAAAGCTGGTGGATTTGCTGCTGCTCCTCAGACGTTCCTGTGACATCTCAAAGCTTTAAGAGGCAGGATTTCAGTTTAGTTATAGAGTAAACCCAAAACCTGGGATGCATGCTTTACTTTTATCTGTGTTTCATGAAAATGGATAAATTTTCAATACCTAGTCAGATAACCATTTAAATCCCAATCGTATGAAAATGGAGACCCCTTCACTTTGAATAGGCCACAAAATATGGTTGGATGTTGATGACTCAGGCTATTGCAGGTACGTGAATTGTGTTTTAGAGCAAACTACAAAAAATAGAAGAATAAATTTTATTATAAGTTTTGAAAAAACTAGCAAAATATAGTCCCATAATGGTAAAGGAAAGGGACTTTGCTGGTGTATAAAATGAAAAAGGCCCTCGCACTGCCTGATCTTTGTGTCTGATACATGTGAAAGATGCAGACAAGAAAAAAATGATCAAAAGGAATGGTCCAGCCTCACGAGAGGGGAGGGTCTTAATAGAATGAGGGCCTGTTGCCTAATTCTATTTGAAGTCATCCTGTGTCATGTCTTCAGGTTATATTATACTTTCTGCTCTGGAATTTATATGGAGATGCTCTGGTGCATTTCTCAGGGTTCCAAAAAGGGAATTAAAGAGAGGAGTTTAGATATTTCTAAGCAAACCAAAGTAAAAGTTGAGTAAAAAAAAAAAAAAAAATTATACATCAGTGGAAATAGGTTATTTTCTATTTATGGGGAAAGAACACTATGAACAAAGCTCTAGATCATCTCTGCAGGTTGAAAAATATCTTCAGCCTTGCAAGAATTTCACAGCATCCTCTTCGGGTGATCTAATCGCTTCCCATTTTAATTTTCCTTTCTCTTCCCCTCTTCCTCCTCCTCCTCTTTTCTTTATCTTCTTCCTCCTCTTCCTCTTTGTCCTCCTTCTCATTCTCATTTCCATTGCATAAGAGATTTCAACAATCCAGATGAATTACACTCAAAATTTTCTGGAGGGATGTGGGGCTTTCAAAATAAGCTTTTAAAAAGGAAACCACATTTTACTTTTTCTTCTCCTCTCCTCTCCCCTCCCCTTCCCTCCTCTCCTCTCCTCTCCCCTCCCCTCCCCTCCTCTCCTCTCCTCTCGTCTCTCCTCTCGCCTCTCCTCTCTCCTCTCCTTTCCTCTCCTCTCCTCTCCTCTCCTTTCCTCTCGTATCCACTCCCCTCCCCTTCCCTCCTCTCCTCTCCTCTCTCCTCTCCCCTCCCCTCCCCTCTCTTCTCCTCTCCCTTCCCCTTCCCCCTTCCCTCCCCTCCTCTCCCCCTCCCCTCCCCTCTTCTCTCCCTCATTGCTGGTGAAGCATGTTCACTCACCCCCTCTCAGCCTCAGTTTAGCAGTTGAAGTATTAGTGACTTCAGAAACATGGCCTCCTCTGTAGTTT